>JAMPIV010005681.1:0-222500 GCA_024509875.1 Oreohelix idahoensis
GTGTCGTGAAATATTCTAATCCACATATATAAATTATTAGGTAAATATGAAGCCTAACAAATAAAATTAATAAAGAGAAGAGCAATGGTAAAATAACAGTGCTGTCACAAAGAATGTACTCGAAATCCCCCTTGTTTTCTGCTTCGTCTGCAAATTGTAACGCTTTCACGTTGATAGTAAAAGCTTACTGTATTATTACCCGCTTTCTTCAATGAAACGTGTGCTGTATTTCTTGGAAAAACATTGAGAGGCCCTGCGTAATGACCTAAATTAATCCTAACATTAATTATATTACGTTACCAAAACGAACGAACAGATGGACAAAAGGATAAAGAGAGGGGAGGGCTGAAAATCAGGAACACATGCAACACGCGTCGCGCGATACACAAATGCTGCCATCACGCGTGTAAGTCTACATGCACTAATTTTTTTTCAGACGGACAGTGATAAAATACACTACCCTTTCCCAGAGTTAGGTTTATAAATCATAAAAAGCTCTTATTAGAAAAGATAACATTAGATGGGTTTACGTTTGAAAACATAACAGTACCCAGACAGCACATCTTCGAAACAGGAGGTAGAAGAAATTGCATATTTTGAATGCAGCCACGTAGCTCTTTTAAATTTGTATATTTGGGTTCCTTAGGGCTTGCTGACAAAGAATATGTAAAACGTTACGCAAATAGTCCAGGAATTAATAAATTATACCCAAAATAAAATAGTGGGGATGCCTGACAACATAAAATCATTTCTGCTCATAAAATTTTTTTATAACGTGTTTGAAAAAAACCTTACGTTACAGAAATAGCCTACCATGTAAACTCCAAATTGATTGGAGCGCAACAAATGAAAGCCTAACCACGATTGGTCGGGCTATAAATACTATCTTGGTTGTTAGGGGAGACGGGGAAAGGTAACATTTTTTCAAACACTTGTCGAAACGTGGCTCATTGGCCAGACTCGCTGATATACACACTTAGGAGCGTTAGTTCGAACCACTTGTTTAAATAAGCTTGATAAAGCAACAGTGCGTTGAAGCCAGCTCATATTTTGCTAAATAAAAGCCTGGAACATAAGCAGATGGGAATTTGTGCCAGTTTGTGCCAGAATTCATTGCTAATCAACGTATCTGTGTTTATTCCATGAATTGTGGTAAGCTTGAACCATTCAGTATCTTTTAATGAAAATTGAATGTGAATTGTTAATTTATGCCTGTATATATATGTGTAGTTCAGTGGCAAACGTGAGGTAAAGCCTATAATGCTCCAGCCTGAACAGAGGGTGTCGGAGGGAAGTAAAACGGCATGGAATGGCCAAATAGTACACTGACACCTGGATGATTGACTAGAAAGAAATAATGCTGGAAGTGCAGAGGCGTGGTAACCATTAAGGAGGTAAATACTGGTATAAAGTATTTCAGATGAAGCTGACAGTTGGCCTAACGCTCTGAACTCAATGTTTGTGATGTGTTGTGATCAGTGTAAAAGAGAGTATATGTTAGTTATGAAGTAGAAGGTACATCCTTCTTGATTTCAGGGACCGTGGTCTTGATGGTACTGAGCAGCACCTGGTCAGAGCTTTGCTGAATCCAGAGTCGGACAGCATACTCCTTGGTCCATTTAGCTATCAGTGAGGTATCTCCACAGCACAGGGGAGAATTCGAGCAGAGGAGTCCTTTCCTGCCGCCATCACGCAAGATAAGCTGTTTTGGCCAGCTGAGCTCAATATTATGTCCCCTCATCTTGAAATGACTTTGTAAAAATAACATTCAGAGGGGAATTTAATTGTCTTAATATCAGGAACTGAGAACATCTCCAATACTAGTCCCAAAAGACAAACTATTGAAGTCATGATGACAAATACCAACAGAGCTTGAACAAAACAAAACCAGTATTACCTCATATTACCACTACACAACTGACACACATAGGATATTTTTAATAATATATGTCACTACAATATTCATATTGATAAAGTCTGTACATATACTTGTAATTTAAATTGATTGTGATTCCTGGTTCCTTTGTATTTGAATCAGGACACATATACATTCATGACAGCACTGAATACATATTGTTATTTGAAAAGTTATCAGTGACTCCTTTAAGATATTCTCATAGAGTGTTATATGTATGTGAGTGTCACAGTGTTGTCAAGAGTAGTGGATTAAATTAAATTGTTTATCTGTCTGTTGTTGTGACTTACACTTCATCATACACATACCCTAGACACATAACGTAGTCATCACACTATTCCAGAATAATTCTGACTGAGATATATAGATATGTGGTAGCAAGTAAGGTTATCTATAATACACTACTCTTAATAGATATAGATACCTTCACAGCTGATCTCAGTCAGTACACTAAGTCCCCTATAAATATTTATAACATCCCACTTCACCACATATATTGGGGTCTCGCTCTTGGGATTTTGAATCTTTCCCTATTAAAAATATTGGGGGTAATTCACTTCAGGGAATATAAGAATTAAAAGGTATCCTTGGGTGGAATTAAATAAGGTTGAGCTCACGGTGCCTGTGTTGTCCATTAGATATATTTAGAGATTAAATTGTTGGTTAGACATTGTATAAATTTACCTGATAGACAATGGCGGACCTGGCCAAATTTCGATCTGCTGCTGTTCAGACTGCAAAAGAGTTAGGATTAGATGGGCAAGTTATGGTTGCCTATGTCACTACGGAATGTGACAAATTTGTTGAACGCGAAGAAGGAAGGTTTGAAGCCGAAAGAAAGTTAGAGGCTGAAAGGGAAATTAAGAAGTTACAATTTGAAGCTGAGGCTGAGACTAAGAGGTTGCAGATTGAGGCTGAGACTAAGAAATTGGAAGCAGAAAGAGAAGACAAAAGATTAGCTGCAGAAAGGGAAGAGAAGAAATTAGCTGCAGAAAGGGAAGAGAAGAAATTAGCTGCAGAAAGGGAAGAGAAGAAATTAGCTGTAGAAAGGGAAGAGAAGAAATTAGCTGCAGAAAGGGAAGCAGAAAAGGAGGAGAAGAGATTACAAAGGGAACATGAGTTACGACTAAGGGAGTTTGAGTTTCAAGGCCATGCTCCTGAAAATGGTGCCAGTCCCTTTGCCTCTGATGCTACGGTTACTCAAGGAGCCTCAACCTCAGCTATGAATTTTCATTTAGATCATTTTGTTGAGAAAGACGATGATATTGAGAGCTATATAAATAGGTATGAACTATTAGCTACCACGTATGGGTTAGAGAGAGAAAGGTGGAGCTTAGAGTTATCTCAGGGACTTCGTGGGGCAGCTTATGAAGTTTTTGCAAAAATGAGCAGAGGTGATCAGGAAAATTATGACATGCTAAAGCAGGCTCTTTTGTTAAGGTATGAAAAGAATGCAGAATTTTACAGGAAAAAATTTAGGAATGCTAAACTACTGTCAGGTGAAACCTATCACCAGTTCTCTGCACGAATAGAGACATACTTGGAGAAATGGACTTCTCTGGGGAAAACCCAAGATCTTAAGGAAATGGTCCTTATAGAGCAATTAAGAGAGTCCATGGCTCCAGACCTGAGAAAGTTTCTCATGGAACAAGGTGCAGAGAGGCTGGGTGAGTTGCTAAATGTTGCTGAAAGGTATCAAGCAGCTCAAGCAGAGGTAACAGGTAATAAAAAGAAACAAGTGGATAACTTTAGGGCACCACAGAACTTTAATAAATTTGATCCTAGGGATCAAAATAAAGGTAAGCACCAATTTGATAGGCCACGGTATGAAAATAAAAATAAATTCCCACAATTCGATGAAAGGAAATAGGGTGAAAGAAAATCTTTCAACCAAGGAAAAAGGGGGCGTAAAAATTGTCAGATGGACAATCATGACACTGACCGTTGCAGAAGGAAACCTGTGTATATGGCAACCCTTCAGGTCAGGTCGACCTCAAGACAGGAGGAGGATATTATGTT
Organism: Oreohelix idahoensis; assembly: GCA_024509875.1. NCBI lineage: Eukaryota > Metazoa > Mollusca > Gastropoda > Stylommatophora > Oreohelicidae > Oreohelix > Oreohelix idahoensis. The sequence continues at coordinate 3,935 of JAMPIV010005681.1, forward strand.
AGATACCACTCCAGAAGAGATGAGGAAGGCACAGGCTGGGGATAAAACACTCAAGCCTTGTTTCAGAAAATTGTCAACTTGTCATACAACTCCAGGCAAGGGAGATTTTTACATGAAAAACAAGTTGATGTATAGGAAGACTGGAGCTAGATCCAATGGTCACGGACAGCTGGTTCTTCCAAAAAGATATAGGACAGACTTAATAAGGAGCCTACATGTGAAACCAGATGGGGACCATGAGAAGATAGGTACCATCATTCAAAAGGTGGCTCACAATTATTATTGGCCCAAAGCAAGATGGGACATTGAGAATTTTGTAGAAAGGTGTAGCATAGCACATGAGGGAACACCCACAAGTGGGAACATGGATCAGGACCTGGACACGCCACGGGGCAAAATTAGGCCTGATAATAAAAAGAAAAATAGATTTGATAAAGTGGACCAAATGGAATGGGAAGCCCCTTTTCACGGACAAGCTTCACTTAACTGTTTTACAATGGCCACTATGCGGAGAGTGCAAAAAGATGTCTTACCCCAGGATAAGCCGAAAATCCCTCAATCGGACTTAAACAAACTGGAGGAAGAGGATGTAGAGAGGAAATCTCTCATCAAGAATTTTAAGTGGGGAGAAAGCCCCAAAAGAAAAATTGGTAGCGGTCGTTTTGTGAATGATAATTCTGGGAGGAAAAATCATCACTATAAAGCTTCGAGTGGAAGAGACCATACCGGTGCATGGACAAATAGGTCCACACAATTAAAGGTCCATATGTAGCTTTGTTAAGAACGTGGACTGATGAAAAGGCAGAGGAAAACATTACATCTTCATACCAATATGTGAATGAGCTGACCACTCGGTTAAAAACTGGCTGGAAACTTGCCAATGAAAATTTGAAACAAGCCAGGAAGAAACATGCTGCCTATTATAACAGGAAGGCGAAAGACAGAAATTTGGCTGTGGGAGAGAAAGTACTGCTTCTTTTGCCCGGGAGTCAGAATAAGTTACAAATTGGATGGCAGGGTCCATATACAGTTCTAGAGAAGGTGTCTAGAACAAATTATAAGATAGATAAGAAGGGGAAAGAAAAAATCTATCATGTGAATCTCCTGAAGAAATATTTGGAAAGAGAACATCAGGAAGAGACACACTTGTTGACCTTGTCCATCGCCATGGAGATGAAAAAGGAACCACTTTCATCATTTGAATATCCATTACACCCCTGTGAGACAGCAGCACAGGTGAAAATCAGTACACATTTAACGAAAACTCAGAAAGAGAGAGTGCAACAGGTTCTAAATAATCATGCAGAGGTGTTAACAGACCGACCAGGGCATACAAACCTATTGGAATATGATATGAAACTAATAGACTCCACACCTGTCTGTATGAAACCATATTCGATTCCGTTTGCTAAGGAGAAAGCTTTGAAGGAAGAGATAGACTATCTGTTGAAGGAAGGAATTATTTCGCACAGTGAGTCTTCGTATAGTTCCGGTGTTGTACTCTTAAGGAAGCCCTCTGGAGAACATAGACTCTGTATAGATTACAGGAGACTGAATGCTATTACAGAAGGACAGGTGGATCCATTGCCGGATACAAATCAGCTGTTTGCCAGACTAAATAAAGCTAAATATTTCTCAAAAGTGGATCTGAGTAAAGGATACTATCAGATTCCAGTAAAGCCTGAGGTTAGACCATACCTAGCTTTTAGTACCTCAGAAGGACACTATGAGTTTAATAGATTGCCATTTGGATTGAAGAATGCGCCTAGTGTCTTCTCTAGAATGATGAGAAAATTATTGGATCCTCTGAATAATCCCTGTATAACAAATTTTATGGATGATATCCTTATAGCAACAGAAACATTTGAGGAACACATTGACTCTCTGAACATGCTGTTTGATCGACTTAGGGAGGCAAATTTAACAGCCCGACCAACCAAATGTTGCGTTGGATGTAAAGAATTGGAATTTTTGGGACACACAGTTTATCAGGGAAACATGACCCCTGACCCAAAGAATTTAGAGAAACTACAGAAAGCCCCGAGACCACAAACCAAGAAGGACGTGAGATCCTTTGTCTCATTATGTGGTTTCTACCAGAAGTATATCAAAAACTTTAATTCCATATGTGCACCGTTAACTGAATTGACACGTAAAGGACATCCAGATCGCATTACATGGACACCACAATGTGAAATGACTTACCAAGAATTGAAGGAAAAGCTCACAAGTAAACCCATTTTGAAATTACCTGACTTAAGTCAAGAATTCATAGTAAGGACGGATGCAAGTAATATTGGGTTAGGTGCAACTCTACTACAGAAATCAGATGCATTGGATGGGGAATTAAGCCCAGTGGCATATGCTAGCAGAAAGTTGAATAAAGCTGAAATCAACTACTCAACTAGCGAAAAAGAATGTCTTGCAGTAATATGGGCAATAAAGAAATTCAATATTTATCTATATGGGAAGGCATTTAAGTTGCAAACAGACCACAAACCTTTATCGTTTCTAGCACAGGCTAAGCATGAGAACTCTAGGTTACTCCGATGGTCTTTACTTCTGGCTCCATATAATTTTAGCATTGAGTATATATCTGGAAAAACCAATTTGGGAGCGGATTTTTTAAGCCGCCATCCGTGTGATGAGAATCACCGTAAACCCCAGAAATAATAATAAATTTCTCTATGTGTATATAGAATAAAGGACTGACATATAATGTCAGTTTTAAGAGGGGAGGTGTCGTGGAATATTCTAATCCACATATATAAATTATTAGGTAAATATGAAGCCTAACAAATAAAATTAATAAAGAAAAGAGCAATGGTAAAATAACAGTGCTGTCACAAAGAATGTACTCGAAATCCCCCTTGTTTTCTGCTTCGTCTGCAAATTGTAACGCTTTCACGTTGATAGTAAAAGCTTACTGTATTATACCCGCTTTCTTCAATGAAACGTGTGCTGTATTTCTAAGAAAAACATTGAAATATGCAAGTTGACCTAAATTTTAAATTCCATTCATTCTTTTTACACTGCGTTACCAAAACGAACGAACAGATGGTCAAAAGGATAAAGAGAGAGGGAGGGCTGAAAATCAGGAACGCATGCAACACGCGTCGCGCGATACACAAATGCTGCCATCACGCGTGTAAGTCTACATGCACTAATTTTTTTTCAGACGGACAGTGATAAAATACACTACCCTTTCCCAGAATTAGGTTTATAAATCATAAAAAACTCTTATTAGGAAAGACAACATTAGATGGGTTTACGGTTGAAAACATAACAGTACCCAGACAGCACATCTTCGAAACAGGAGGTAGAAGAAATTGCATATTTTGAACGCAGCCACGTAGCTCCTTTAAATTTGTATTTTTGGGTTCCTTAGGGCTTGCTGACAAATAATATGTAAAACGTTACGCAAATAGTCCAGGAATTAATAAATTATACCCAAAATAAAATATTGGGGGTGCCTGACAGCATAAAATCATTTCTGCTCATAAAATTTTTTTTAACGTGTTTGAAAAAAATTTACGTTACAGAAATAGCCTACCATGTAAACTCCAAATTGATTGGAGCGCAACAAATGAAAGACTAACCACGATTGGTCGGGCTATAAATACTATCTTTCGTTGTTAGGGGAGACGGGGAAAGGTAACATTTTTTCAAACACTTGTCGAAACGGGGCTCATTGGTCAGACTCGCTGATATACACACTTGGGAGCGTTAGTTCGAAACCACTTGTTTAAATAAGCTTGATAAAGCATCAGTGCGTTGAAGCCAGCTTATATTTTGCTAAATAAAAGCCTGGAACATAAGCAGATGGGAATTTGTGCCAGTATTTGTGCCAGAATTCATTGCTAATCAACGTATCTGTGTTTATTTCCATGAAATTGTGGTAAGCTTGAACCATTCAGTATCTTTTAATGAAAATTGAATGTGAATTGTTAATTTATGCCTGTATATATATGTGTAGTTCAGTGGCAAACAGGAGATAAAGCCTATAATGCTCCAGCCTGAACAGAGGGTGTCGGAGGAAAGTAAAACGGCATGGAATGGCCAAATAGTACACTGACACCTGGATGATTGACTAGAAAGAAATAATGCTGGAAGTGCAGAGGCGTAGTAACCATTAAGAAGGTTAATACTGGTATAAAGTATGTCTAATGGAGCTGACAGTTGGCCTAACGCTCTGAACTCAATGTTTGTGCTGTATTGTGATCAGTGTAAAAGAGAGTATAAGTTAGTTATGAAGTAGAAGGTACATCCTTCTTGATTTCAGGGACCGTGGTCTTGATGGTACTGAGCAGCACCTGGTCAGAGCTTTGCTGAATCCAGAGTCGGACAGCATACTCCTTGGTCTTTTTAGCTATCAGTGAGGTGTCTCCAGAGCCCAGAGGAGAATTCGAGCAGAGGAGTCTTCTCCTGCCGCCATCACGCAAGATAAGCAGAGTTGGCCAGCTGAGCTCAACATTATGTCCCCTCATCTTGAAATGACTTTGTAAAAATAACATTCAGAGGGGAATTTAATTGTCTTCATATCAGGAACTGAGAACATCTCCAATACTAGTCCCTAAAGACAAACTATTGAAGTCATGATGACAAATACCAACAGAGCTTGAACAAAACAAAACCAGTATTACCTCATATTACTACTACACAACTGACACACATAGGATATTTGTAATAATATATGTCACTACAATATTCATATTAATACATTCTGTACATAACTTGTAATTAAAATTGATTGTGATTCCTGGTTCCTTTGTATTTGAATCAGGACACATATACCTTTATGATAGCAATTAATACAGATTGTTATTTGAAAAGTTATCAGTGCCTCCTTTAAGATATTCTCATAGAGTGTTATATGTATGTGAGTGTCACAGTGTTGTCAAGAGTAGTGGATTAAATTAAATTGTTTATCTGTCTGTTGTTGTGACTTACACTTCACCATACACATACCCTAGACACATAACGTAGCATCACACTATTCCAGAATAATTCTGACTGAGATATAGAGATATGTGGTAGCAAGTAAGGTTATCTATAATACACTACTCTTAATAGATATAGATACCTTCACAGCTGATCTCAGTCAGTACACTAAGTCCCCTATAAATATTTATAACATCCCACTTCACCACAGATGGTTCAATAATTTTTAACTCTATCATCTCATCCAACTCTTTCTCTACCTGTGCTTGAAAATGTATCGGGATAGGATACGGTCTGACTCTTATAGGACTATGGTCAGTAAGAATAATGTCATGTTGAATGACATCAGTTTGACCAGGAATGTCAGTAAGGACATCCTGAAATTGTTCTAACATAGTAGAAACTTGTTTCTGCTCTCCTGGAGATAATTCGGGAGAAATTGCAACATCTTTCCATGATTCATTAGAGTGAAGAGGAATCATTGGAAAAGGTAAATTTACATCCGAGAAACTCGTTTCCTCATCCTGTATTACTGACAGAGATGAGTACTGTCCATGTTGGACTGGAAAATCGTCCGTTGCCTGGAAAACAGGTTGTAAATAATCAGGACGTTCATGGAATTCCGTGAGCATGTTGATGTGGAAGGTTTTACGCTTCCCGTCAATATCGACGATATAGTCAACATCGGAAACTTTTGATATTATATCGTACGGACCCTTCCAAGAAATAAGAAGTCTATTTTCCCTACAAGGTAGCAAGACGAATGCTTTGTCACCTGGACAAAGTTGTCGCAAGCATCTCTTTTTATTGGCAAATTCCCTTGCCTTCTGTTTCGCAAATTCAGAAGAAGCAGTTGCCAATTTGCATGCTTCAATAATCTTGTGTCTAAGTGCGATGACATATTCATAAGAGGATTTTATGTCATCGACAATATTATCAGCAGTTATAAGATCATGAAGTAAGGACATAGGACCTCGCGGTTTCGCGCCAAAGACAAGTTCAAAGGGAGAAAATCCTGTATGTTCGTTGGCGACCTCTCTATATGCAAAGAGAGCCGCGGGTAAAACCCTATCCCAATCCTGAGGATGATCTTCTGTTATCTTACCTAGTAGGTTTTTCAGAGTTCTATTCAGACGTTCCACCATCCCATTGGACATAGGATGATAAATACTACTCAGCAATCTCTCTATCTTAAGAGTCGACATTACTTGAGACATGGTATCCGATATGAGTTGGGTACCATGGTCGGATAATATTTCTGCTGGAAATCCCAGACGAGAAAATATTAACCAAAGAGCATCTGCGACATCAGCAGTAGTTATGCTCTTTAGAGGAACAGCCTCCGGCCAACGTGTGCACATATCAACACACGTCAAAATAAATTGGTGTCCTCTAGCAGACTTTATCTTAAATGGACCAATGATGTCTATCGCCATTTTTTGAAATGGTCGAATGGGAATGTCTGCAGCCTGAATAGGTGCATCATGGCGTGGACCTCTGGATTTAATCTCTTGACATACTTTACAAGATCGACAATAGATTCGTATGTCCTTATTCACAGCAGGCCAAAAGAAAGATTGAAGAACTCTAGCTTTAGTACGGGAAAAACCCATATGTCCAGCACACTGCGAATCATGAGCGTGCTGTAAGATTTTAACTCATATTTTTAGGCACAAGGATTTGAGAATGAATGGACTTAGCGGAGTCTTGTACCATACGTACAAGTACGCCATTCTTCATCGTAATCCAAGATTTACGATTTGTATCCTTATTCGGATCACCTTTTGTTGCCAGAGTAAAGAATTTCTTTAGAGTAGGATCATCTTCCTTCTGTTTTATAAAAGAATCATGGGAAATCTCCAAGGGATCATCTTGGATCTGCGCATCATTATCTTCAGAATGTGAAGAAAGCCCAAGTGCCGCTGGTTAAGAAAAAAAAATGAATAATGGAGGGGTTGAAGAGATAAAGGAGAAAAAACAAAAAGCCATCAATAGTTTCAAGAGCGTCGCAAGGGAAGCCAAGGACCAAGTGTGGGAGGCTTTCGTGACACAGGTGGGCACGGAAAAGACCTTACAGAAATTCTGGTCCTTAGATCGACGAATGTATAGGAACAATATAAGCCAACTCCCGGGGTGATGCTGACCACATCACCCTATTGTGCCGATGGTCAAGAAAATATGGGCCTAACACCATATTGCCAATATGCCTTAATGGGCGTGTAACGGGATCCTTTACCCTATAAGCCAACCCATACCTAATATTCTGAGCTCTGCGGGAATAAGTCTGAAGATCGATGAAGAGAATGGACGTGCATTACTCAGTCGGTATATCACTCAGAAGAAGAAGAAGATACAGAATGCTGAAGTGCCGGAAGGCTGGCTACATAGCTACCTTCCGCCACTTCCTAAACCTGGTAAAGACCCCACACTGCTTAGCAGCTATCGAATCATCACACTGCAGAAGTCTACGGCAAATTACTTGAGAAGATAGTGGTGAGACAATTAATGAACCACCTTGAAAATGCACACATCGTCCCTGACACCCTGGGCATTATAGACCAATAAAAGTAACATGGGGTAACGCTGGAACATTTGCGTACGATGTATATGAGGGTTTCCAGGGTACACAAGAAACGGTAGCTGTGGCAAATGACCTAGACGATGCTTACAACAGTGTTGACTTTGCTACCTTGATGGAATGTGTAATGGATTATGGTGTAAACTCATGGCTAACAAGGTGGACAGGAGCTGAATTAACCGAGAGAGCAGTTGCATTTCGCTTAGGAACATGGACATCAGAACCAATGCACATTTACCCGGGATTACCCCAGGGTTCTCCATTATCGCCGGTGCTGTTTAACATCTATTCAGCAAAAATAGCTGCAATCAAACCTACAGGTTTGGGACGAACACTAACTTTTGCCGATGACTTGCTCATTTAAAGTACTGGTTCAGATAGGGTTACCATACGTCCTCATTTATGCGGACATGTCCTCATTTTGGGGGTAAAAATTACTGTCCGCACACATTTTTGTGAATTCCGTTTTGTCTGCATTTCCAGTGATTGGACGTTTTTCTTCACTCTGGCGGTACCCCACGTAAAAATGGGAGATTTTCTCTATTGGTAACTGCGTGGCGTTAAATTCAGAAGTTGGCTACCCGACAAATTACATCGGCCATTGAGTAGCGTTTTCACTTTCGCTATTACATTTTTAGAATCGCTTTTCGCTCCGCGTTTCCGATCTTCGTTAGCAGCTAGATTCGCTTTTCGGTCACATGTGGACGGCGTGTAGCGTTAGCTTTTTCAATTTACACTGTCCGTGTTGAGTCCCTAAAAGAGTTCTGAGTTTGTTGATGTAGAAAACCAGCAACTCCTTAACCACAGCAAAACACGGTGGCTGTCTTATTTCCAGCTGTTCACCGATTTCTACAAATGTTTTCAGCTCTCAAGTCATTCTTTCTTTCACAGAACAAACCACCAGCTGTACTGAAAAAGTGTTTTGAGGATCCATTAAGCGAAATCTATTTATTAATGCTGGGGATGATAATGCCATTGTGTACAATGATTGGTCTGTAATCCGTTGTAATAAATCAGGGTGGGGTTTCTCTACTAGAGTAAAGGGCAGAATCGTCGCTGAACATAGCGGGGCTTACATTATAACAACCTCCAGCATGAGAATGGAGGTAGAGGCAGTTACTGCTGGCTTAAGATGGCTGTCTCTAAAAAAAAGACAGTTATTGTATCAGACTCAAAATCCAATCGCTTCGAAAGGTCCAAAATGGATGGCTCCGACATGAACCATCGAATCTTCAAGAACTGATATGGATCTACTGTCCTGGTCATGCAGGGGTACGCAGCAATGAAAGAACTGACAGACTAGCTTAAAGAGCACCCATAGAAGGTGCAATGAACATGGATAAGAGAGAAATACTGAAGGTAATTCATGATCACATATTAGAGAAAGACACTGCAATCGATGAATCATCAAGGTTAAGACTGCTGGAATTTGGCATCAAACGTAAGACCAGCAGGAATGGACGTATGAGAGGACCTATCTGGCGTGTATACAACCAGTGCGCAACAAGAACAATTAGCATTCATACCCTTCGATATTTGCTGAGGGAGAATTAGCACCGATGTTTGCCCGGAGTGCAATGACGTCGATTTTCATTAACATTAGCATTATGTTTCTTTCCACCTGTTACGAAGAAAAACACCACTTTGAATAATAACAAGGTCACGGTCGGCCGTAGGCCAATTTAACCTATTTGACCCATCGGGCCCCATGCTCACAGGGGGATCCACACTCGGGTTCCCATCTCCAGCTTTTGAAGAAAAAAAAAATTAAGATTTAAAATAAGGTACCATACGCCAGAATTTGTCCGGTCGGATGTTTAAACAATGTTGAAATATCCGGCTTTTATGCGATTTACTAAATAACATGAAAGACGCCCCGACGACTGAATTAAAGTTGTCATCTCCACAGTATAGAGCAGGGGTCGGCAAACTTTTAGTAGTGTCGTGCCGAAGTAATGTTGCAAAGTCACTAAGCGTGCGAGAGCCGCGCTAGCGTAGTGGTTACAACACCGCTCTGGGGACCGGGTGATACAGGATCAAACCCGGGCGACGGCATTTGAGGATTTTTCGTCGACCGGGATTTGGACTGGATTAACTCGAGACCTGGCGAGAACATTTGAAGGAGTGTCGTCGACCAGGGACTGGCGGCTCCTGAGCCGACCCAGCTGCAATGGGTACCTCCGAAATCGGCGAGTATTTGCCTTAATGGCAAGGGACACCTGTCTCTGTACAAGAAATAAAGGGATACCCACGTAAAATCAATGTCAGGTTAGACATAAAATAATAACCTGAGATTTCGCCTCGAGTATTAGCGGGCGTACGAAAAAAAAAAAAAAACTAAGTCCACCATATTTTTATATACAACAATTATTGAAACAATTTAAAAATGAACTTGTATTAACATGTTTCCGATACATTAAATAACTATTCTATTCTTTGTAAATTATTCAATATTTTAATATAACAAGGAACAAATATCAATACAAATATTATGTATTGCAAAATTTAAGTTCTGAACACATTAGTTTGAAATTTTATAATAAAATTGCCATATGTATATTTTGTTAAGACAGAAAGTCCAATAGTTTGAAGAACAAAAGAATTAAATAAACCAAACATAAAACACGTTATTAAAATTTTAATATGAGTAATCATTGATTATTATTGATCTGAGTCATTAATCAATTAATGGGACCCGTGTCCTTGCTTCTCCTTGGTTAATTGTACAATATCAGGTGTGTATTTTGTCAATTTCAGCTTCACACAGGCTTCTGAATGCACAGGTGTTAGGCGACTTCTCTGTGGACTTGAAACAGCTTTCATGTGTGAGAAAATTTGTTCACATGTATAAGTTGACCCAAAAGCCGAAAGTAGAGCAAATGCAACTTTCTTCAAACAGGTGAACGCTTCAGGCAGGGATGTCCAGCAGTTGAGGATGGCAGCTGACTTTTCCAAGCAGCTTCCTTCAAGAGTTTTTCGCAATTCTACAAATTTTATCGTCCATAACTCTGATGCCTTGAATTCGATGTGTTGCATTTCAAAATTGTCAACATCCAACCACTCGAAAAGAGATAGGTCAAATGGGATGTAAGTATGATCAATTAAGTCGGGCTTGATGAGGTAAGAAAACATGGGCCCGTGAATTTTGAAGTCTTGACCTCGTTTAGCAAACTCTCCTTTGAGCGCTTTAACGTACTTCTGAAGCTCATCTCTGTTGACAGTAAATCGATTTGAATGAGCCTTTACGTTTGGAAAGTACTTGTATGTGTTAGTGGTAATATCTCTGCAAAATATGTCTAATTTTGACGCAAATCCTTTCCAGTGCTCAAAAAGATCAAGTACTGTTTGACCCTGCCCTTGTAAACGCAAGTTTAATTCATTCAGATTTGTAGTTACGTCAGCCAGAAACATCAGCTTGCACAGCCAGTCCTCGTCATTCAATTCAGAGAAATGTTGTTCTTTTTCATCAAGAAACACCTTGATTGCTTCTAGACATGATACAAATCTGTTCAAAACATTACCTCGACTAAGCCAACGAACATTGCTGTACAGCGGGAGATCCGCATATGCGCTCTCCATTTCTTGTAGAAGAGACTTGAATTGCCTGTGGGTCAATGAAGAGTGAGAAACTATGAAGTTAACTATCTTGACAACAGTTTCCATTACAGAGTTCAAGGATAGTGACGAAATCTTCGCACACAAACTCTCCAGGTGTATAATGCAATGGAAGCTCAATACTTGACGTCCAATACGATCCTCAAGAAGTTTAACAAATCCTTTGTTCTTTCCGACAAATGCAGGGGCGGCATCAGTAGTAACACAGAATATTTTATTCATGTTAATGTTCTGATTTTCGAAATAGCTTACAAATGCAGTTATAATGTCCTCTCCCTTGGCTGTACCATCAAAAAGTATCAAGCAGCACAGTTCTTCATAAATACGGTCGTTGTCACAATATCGCGCGACTATAGCTAGGCGCGCCACGTCATTCACATCGACACTTTCGTCAAGAGCGACACTAAATACAACAGCTTGTTGTAACCCGGTTGTTTGTTTTACCGTTACATTTTCAGCCATATAAGTTATGCGCCTCTCGATTGATCTCGCAGAAGCCGGTATTTCTCGAATCCGAGACAGTATTGTTTCTTTATTTGGTAAATCACTAAACAAAATTTCAGCACTGCTCAAAAGTTTCCTTGATGTATTCTCCATCTGTGAAAGGTTTTCCCTTCGAAGCCACACACTGTGCAGTTTTGTAACTACATTCGGTAGCTTTATTTTTGGTTCCAATTACTTGACTAAAAATACTACTTTGTTTTTTGTAGCCAGAAACAATCATTTTTATGGCTTCACTTTTCTCCTCAGAGTTTTTAAACATGGACTGATGTTTGGTTTGATAGTGTCTTTGTACACTTGACGTACGGCACACGACACTTTCATAACATAAAGCACAAACAGCACGATCCTTTTGTTGTATGAATCCATATTCGTTTGTCCAAAAGTCTTGAAACGAGCGTATATCAAGTTTTTGTCTTTTTTTGAGTCATTTTAACGGCACCGTATTACTTATTAACAACACCAACTTTTGTGCTGCGGTCAACGGACTGTACGGACATGAGTATGCCACAGCCAAGAGAACTGTAGAGGTGGTGGTGGTCGGGAGAGAGGGGAAGGATAGGACGGAAATATAACTTCGTCGAGGTCAGTCATTGTTGCTCCAAACTCACACTGGGAGTCAAAAACTGCGAGCGAAAACGAAATAAATACGCTCGTCCAGGCGCTAGCCAGACACTATTGCGTAATTATGATATTACGTCTCCGCTTGCCCGTCAAAATTCGCTTGGGATTCTTTTCAAGAATCTCATCCTGCAAACTACGGTAGCAGGTAGACGCCAGACTAGCGGGCGCCGCAAAGTATAACCACTGCCCTTGAAATTCGTTGAATATTTGTTCTCTGAAACGGTCCGTAAAAACGAAGACTTACGTGCAGTATAGTATGATCAGGCCTTTAGTTTGCATCAGATCGCACATTCTTACCTCCAATGTCTAAAAACTTTCGTTTTGAAGGGTTGTAAAAACAGGTATATGGTTAAAAGAATTATATGCTTCTATTTAATTAAATATTCAATTTTTTTTAAAAATGAGATCATATACTGTACAGTATTTTAATTCACTCAGCGTGCCATTGAGAATCGTTCCACGTGCCACGCTTGGCACGCGTGCCTTAGGTTGCCGACCCCTGGTATAGAGCAACTAATTACAAATCTATAAAAAAAAATCCCGTAAGCTTTCGTGTTGTTCGATTGTTTATGATAGATTATATTCTTATTTTAACTCAGGGTTTGTAATTTTCGCTCTGTTTGTTTATTGTCACATGTTACGAACAAAAGACAATGCACCTTGAATGATATGACGGTATTAGGTTTAGTCAATTAAAAAACCTCGTGGGCTGTTGCAAATTACAATTACCAGTACTTTTAACTTTAAAATTGAATTAAATATTAATTAATTACATTATATAATTACTACACAAACCTACAAAATGAAACGCAGATAAGCCACAAGAAAGCACTTGAGTCTGAAAGTTAACAATCAAAATATGCAGAACAAAGTTGCTGCTACAGGAAGGCCCTTTTTGCATGCGCAATAACCAAAACAACAAAATAAGCTTTTTTTTTTTTGGTTCGGTTTTTGCCTTCTTCTGGCGAGGCGCGTTCCTTTCAACTTATTTGGTTATATCATGGCCCAATTTACTATCCAAAAAAAAAAGTCAACTCTGTTGACTGCTAACCCGGTCAGCGTTGATAGATAGTAAGTCCCGAAAAGGACTAACATTATCTATCTGCTAGCATAAAGCTTAACAAGGACTCGCCAGCTGCGCCAACGCCCGAGCTAGTCAATTACACAAAATAAGCAGACCACAGGGTCTTTTATATGCGCCCTAATATAACCGACCGACCATGCCTCTAGTTTGAACGGGGGCGCCTCGGCAAAATGAGGTTAAATTTTATTTAAAAAAACAAAACACCGCAATCGTCATTTCTGTGACTGCAAAGAACTCCAGTGATAAACTTTTTTTTTGAAAGACTGGAAGCAAAAACAGCGTTGCTTATTATTGGGTTCCCACTGATATGAACAAAAACGGCTGTCGTGAAGTCTCTGATTCACAACACGTCATTCTTCTTCTTCTTCTTCGTTCGTCCTGAAAAGGACGGTGGTTGCGTTGTGTCTGTTTATGCCTAAGCTGTGATATCTGCACCTTTCGGTCGACACATCCGACTTCAGCACGGCATTTTTTAGGAACCGGGTTTGCCTTCCCATTGCGATCCGCACTCGCTCAGCCAGACTGCACTGCTGCAGACTGTTTCCAGGACCACCACGTGGAGGTGGAGTGCGGTCTTGACCAGCTCTGGTTCGCTGGTCCTGATGCAAGCAGTACAGCTATGGGTCGCTAACTGCATTCATTATTGCTGCATCTTGGGGTCCCACGTCATTCTAACCAAACGGTACACCATACTTTATAAAAACTGTATGATAGACGGACCAATGGAATCGCACCTTCATGTATAGTGTTTACAAACGTACTAGCCTAACAATGGCGAGCTCAAATCGTGTAACCTTGATTCAATTGGAGGTAAGCTACAGACTTACGAGCGAAGTACAGCATGGAAGAGGTCAAGAATTCACAAATAGGAATGTTCAATTAATTTCCACGGGAAGTAATATAATAATGGGGAAATCTCGAGTGGAATGCATCGAGACATAAGGCAAGTCAAAAATTTTGCTGTTTAGGCTACGCCTAGGAAAAGATGGTAGTATGATAATAAAAGACAATTATCGAAATAGATGAAGACTAATACAGAGAGTATTTTAAGCCTAAGATGAAGGAAATCGGTCCAGGAATAAGGAGGATATGTAGATTACTAGTTTTTCATATTTGCACATCTGAACAAATGTGTGCCTGTATTTCGGAACGCAAACACACTTTAGCAGTAAAGCTCCCTCTGTCGTTCGGCCTTGGCCTATATATAGGACGTGCCCTAAATGGAAAGAAGGCCATAATAAAATTTCAAACACAGCAAGAAGCGCCAGTTCTGTCAGAGACTTCTTTGCCTTCTGCATCAGAGAGCAGACTGCGTGACCATTAACAGCTCAACTGTATGTACTTGAGGGTAAGAAAGAATGTGTGTGTGTGAGTATATATATATATGTATGTATATATATATATATATATATATATATATATATATATATATATATATATATATATATATATATATATATATATACACACACATATATATAATTCTAGTTAATTAGTTTACTTGTGCGTTAGGAAGTGTGTAGATGTGTTTCAAATTACTGTGTAATTTCTGGAGGCTAAACCAAGCCTGTGTATATTTAAATAAATTAAGAATGGAAGCAGAAAGGGTGTCCATGGTTTTAGAAAAGCATTTAAAGAATTATTTCTTGATGGAATGGAACACACACCAGGAACAAAGGAAAGGGTGAAAGGAATTACATTACTGTATTGTTTAAGATATCACTTAGTATTTTACACAAGACCTAATAATTGTATGGAGGCAGATCATTGACAAATGGCTCTAACTAAGGATTTGGAGAAAAATTGTATTCACAGTGACCTGGATTGTGTTGTTACTGATATATTATGCCCTGTGCGTCTACTTGCACACTGTCTGAAACTGTCTCTCATCCCTACATCTGTAATAGAGGGATAGTGATAGACAATATAGTGGTTAATCAAATATGTGTCAGGTTATATCCTGTCATCCAAGTACACGTTAAAGAGTCAGCCACTACTGCAGGAACTAGTGGTGCGAGCGCCCTTGATGTTCATAGGGACAGCCACCAAGTATCCACTGCCTGGAGGAATTTCATTTGACCTTTCCTTCCATGTCAGAAGTGTGACAGGCTTCAATTCACCAGATAAGTGGCCAAACAAGGCTATTGTTCAGAGTACCCCAGTCAAACCACTATTAAAGACAGTAATATCAAATGATGACATCTGTTTTGGCATGGTTATAGCCAGTATAAACAATCATGCAATAACTGTGAAATAAGATGGGTCTTAAGATATAAATATTCTACAACTAGAGTGAGTTCAACCAAGAGAGAACTTTCTACAAATTTAGAGACTTTTGAACAATTTTCAATTGTTTCATTTATTTAATGTTGTAATTAAATTTTGAGTTTCTTGAAAGATTTTCAAACAGAAAAGAAAACTTGTAAAAATAAATTGTAAATATTTACTAGCAGACTTACTTAAAGTATTTAAGTTAAGTTACAGTTCTTGTTGGTAGATACCCTTAGTAGAGCTAATAATATTAACAGAGGAGGATCTGGAGAGGAGCATGTAGGAACTTAGAGTAATACATTACCATCTTCTCTGGGAACTTATACAGCTTGATCCTACCTTTGATGTCCATACACCCGTACTCTTTTCAGAGAAGGGTGTATTACTTATAAGACCAATATCTTATCTGGCACTATCCTGGTATCACCTGATAAACTTTGTGTCCAGGATACTTTATAATTTCTATAACAATCGACCCTCTCGTGACAACGGCTTGGGCAAAATGTTTGAAATATTCATTTAGTATTTGGACTGGAACAGTGGTGGTTACCATAAAAATTAATTAAGGCGCACATACACAAACTACGGCACCAAAAACAATGTCAAAATATCTAACTGAAACATTTGTAAAATATAACTTCCTCACAGAAATGTTTTACATTTACTTGGGATAATTATAACAAAACTAGCAACAACCCGCCAAAATTGGCAGGTTTTTAATTAGTGTTGTTTCTGTTACGTATTACATTGCTGCTTCTTCTATAATCTTGCTTGTTCGCTGTGAATGACGTGATCGTCTCTTCCTTTTAGCCATCTTATCATTTTGATCCATAATAATAAGTCTGCAATACTTTAAATGAAAATTTTGTCTTGAAGAAACAATAAAAAAAACTTACATTCTTAAGAAAAAATGATGAGTTAAATCCGTTTTCCGAATGAAACTGGACAGAAGAGTATCTTGATTGTCTGTTGATTTAATCTGCATCTCCGCACCTTCCTGTCTCCAGTTCAAGTTGTTGGCTTCTTTCCACAATCAAACTGTTTGCTCGCTGTGAATGACGCGATCGTCTCTTCCTTTTAGCCCATCTTATCATTTTGATCCATAATAATAAGTCTGCAATACTTTAAATTAAAATTTTGTCTTGAAGAAACAATCAGAAACTTATATTTTAAGGTTATTTTTAAGAAAAATGATGAGTTAAATCCGTTTCCCGAATGAAACTGGACAGAAGAGTATCTTTGTAACTGTTCATCCACCATTTGTAACTGGTCACTTTGGATCCCCATTGATAGGTATTAGAATAGTGATGGGTGACAGTTATCTGGTTGAGTCTAAAACGCGAATGAATAATAGAAAATCTCCAAGAGTCAATTCAACTTTAATAGTGTCAAGGACGGACACTAGAACTCGTGGTTGAGTAATGATACCATCAACGGTTTATTTGACAATACGTAGACGTGGACAATACGACAGTTCATGCATATACATAGTAGATTAACTTGTGACATATGGTATTCAGCTTCCATCATATACTTAGTGAAGCATCATCAATAGGCATCGATATATTCATACATGTTTATCTTGCTATAAATGACTTGACCTCTCAAGGGCAGTCCATCATATTACAATCAAGGGTATACAACCCATTACGGAATACTCCTTCTTAGTTAGTTTGACAATAAAAATCCGACTTCTGATAAAGCATTATAACTTGTGAAGTGTATACAAACTTCTAACTGCTGACGTTTTGTTTTAACTCTCCATATTAGCCGTTACTCGCATGACGGCTACTTTAAATATTCAATAACGCAGATCCCGTTCATTCCACAAACAATGTTCATATATTAAACATCTTCAAAACTTCCAGTGCATTGACTTTACGACTTTTATCCATTCTGGTCCCAACATGTACGGGTACCAGCTAGAGGTCGACTTGACTGAAGAAAGTCAATGATGAAACTATTCTTACAATATTATCAATCAATTATAATATTACCTGACTTGAGTGCTATGACTTAAATTGCAGTGAGCCAGTCACCAAGTAATTACAATATGTCCGAATGAAGGACTGAAAAAACATCAGACTCCCAGTCTGAAAGGAACTCTGCCTTGCTCCACTACGGAGATACGTCATCCCCCCTTTGGTAACAACCGCGTTAATTTACCAATATCAAAAATGTGCGTTCTCGTGCGCAACAAACTATATCACTAACATCTGAGTTGGTGTGTACACATATTTAACAGATGCAGGACCTGGGACTGCAATTATCTGTTAATGCCTGTTAAGGACATAAAATGTACGCAACAATCTTGATTATCTGTTGATTTAATGCACACCATCACACTTTACTATTTTCGCGAGAGTACATATAAGAGGAAACAATACAATTATTGTCTAACTTTCAACCACACCTTAGCTGTGGTTGAAAGTTAATGTACTCTCTCGAAAATAGAAAAAGTGCGCAAATGACGGTGTGCAAAATGTGACTGACTGACCGACCGAAGTACTTACGGCGCGAATTATGGTATTGGATGTTATGTGGAACTAGTCATATTGCAGAGGGCAACAATATGTTTTATGTGTCATCCATCTTTGTTAAAGAAGATCTTAATGTATCAATAAACACAAAATCAAGTTAGTTTGACGAGCTTATTATTTACATTAAAAAATAAGTTTCTATGTCATTTACTGATTAAAATAAATATGTCCTACTTTTTGTCCCACGTTTCCATTATAGTGTCCTCCTTTTCATGACAAAAAAATGAATATTGGTCTCCTTATTGCATTGAACGATATTGTTATGCTAATTTAAAACGATTTTAAAAACGAAGATTATTTCAAATTAGGTATAAAAAATATATGCAATAACATTGTCTCAAAACTTCAGCAATATCTATATTTATTCGCCACATGTTCTAGGTACCACAAACCGCCCGCTTTTTTGGTTGAAAACGCACGAAAGTTGAGAAAACTGAGGAAAATTTAAGTCGTCACTGTCCCTTTGCTATTAAGCGGATTGTAATAAAATTTATATCACGATACTCATTATCCTCTTCCCTTTTGAAATGTATTAATTCCCGAATAAGAAAAGTTATTGAAGTATTTTTTTACTAATAAAAACAATTAGCAATGTTACGCGTAGTTTTCCCCGGCGCGCTACGGACTCCGAACGTTTTCGTCTCACCCCGCTTCATTCAAACGGGTTTCGCTTGACCAGCAGACCTCTGATTTGCATACGGTTTTCACCATTAGGCGAAGCAGAAGCATAGCTTTAATTTAGTATAATGCAAGCTGTAGAAAACAAAGTGGAAGACGTCGATTTCTTGAAGTGAAGTTGAAATTTTACACGATTTGACATTTTAAATGGTGTTATAATTGTTTGCAATGTATGAGAAGATTTGGGAGCCATATTCCTTTATTCGTGTGAAATTATAAAGACTTCTGATATTTGCTGGTGGAGCGAATTGACTTTGAGTAAGTTCTGTATCGCTCAAGTTAGGCCTAGAATTTTAGCGAAGGATAGAGAGCGAGGCTGTTCCATCGGCCGTGATAACTCCCGATTTCGATCAAGATCGGGACGCCACTTATATTGGCTCATGTTCAAACATCATCACATCTTCTGATTTGAGATTGACTATACGTAAGTATATCACTTATTAACAATGTTTTGAACTTCAAATGTAAAATTTACAATAGTTTTAATATTATTTAGCAATTTAACACGATCGCACAGTTTTTGTGTAACAACGTGGATTGAATTGTTATCACCACTTCAGACATTCGCACATCAATCTAATTTTTTCAAGAGCTTGAAAAGCTAAGAAAGTTACCAATTTGAATAAAAAATGCATGTTTTGATTAATTGGTAATTAAATGAGGGTTTCTTCTGCAACATAATAGGGTGAAATATGATCTCAAAAGCGAATGATATCGCAAGAACCAATACCAATGGCCGACATATGGAGTCAAGGCTAGGAAACCGGACAATGTCATAATTAAAGTAGCTGATGCTGTATTGAAATGTCCGGACTAGCAGGCACTAGTTGATAGTCTTAAAATTCCCCGAACAGAAGATATATATCATATATATATATATATATATATATATATATTTTAAATTAAGGATGAAAAATATCCCGTTCAACCTCTGATGGGTTATAATTAGGATACATATTGTTTTCAATTCCAAATAATATGAAAAAAAAAAAAAAAATCAAGAAGAAACTCTGAACAAGAACAAGCCATTAATAGTAATAGTACATGTAATTCTCTATACATTACATGTTAAAAAAAAAAATAAATAACTTCTGGAATTTTATTGTTCCAGATGACTCCTACTACGATGCTATGAAAAACCATTTTTAATGACTGGAAAGGGTTGCTGTCCAAAGGTGCCAGCTGTCAATCTGACAAACAAGGTCCTTGCACAACTTTATTATCTGAAGGAGGATGAGAATGCAACACGGCTTGAGGTAGACTGCTTGTAGTTTTTTTTTTTTTTTCATAAAGCTACAGACCACAAATTAACACACTACAAACAGATAAAAAGTGAAATGGAGAAGAGGAAGGAGCAGATAAAATAAAAGTAGAGAATGCAAGAGTGACGACGAAGAACCCAAAACATGGACTGAAATGGAAAATACGGAGTAAAGAGTCAGAGAGGGCAGTCAAAGAAAAAATTAAACAGCGAATAACTGACAAGAATAGGAGGAAAAAAGAGAAAGATATTAAAAATGCAGAGAAGAAGATAGAGTTATATAACACAATCATAAGCCAAGGGGGTCTGTGTACCAAAAAGGAGGATGTGGATAAAATTTGTAAAGTACGAAATGCCCTTAGAAATCTTAAGGCTCAGTTAAGATACTTATTTAGTTGTTCTCCTTCTACCGTGAGGTGTAGAGGTAAGATACAGATAATTAATATTGAATGATAAGGACATTAATATTGAATGATAAGGACATTAAACTATCAGGAAATATCAAAGAATTGTATTTTGGACTTCTGAAGCATTTAGGTTTTGAGGTGTCATTGCCCTCTCACAGGGAAAGAGTGCGCCATGATCATTCTTCTTCAGTTAAAAAATGTCTTTTTAAATGCTAATAACCAGTTGTTTTAAAAAAATATAGCGTTTAGATGTTGCTAATTATTGTTTAGATGTTGTTAATTATTGCCTACAAATTTATTTTAATGAAATATGGACAGTATCTTAAAAAAAAATTTTTTCTTCATTTTCACACTTTTTTCTTCCCCTGCGACAAATTGACTTCTGGACACATTTTAAAAAATTATACAAGAACAAATAGATGTTTAAATCCTCTGAAAAAAATTGAGATATATTTATGTAGTATGCAGATTAATATGTACAAATTTAAAGCTTGTACCTTTTATACTTTTTGAAATAGGATGTTGTGAATATTGACTTTCATTCAACAAACTATATTTTTCGGTAATGTGTTTTGCAGATTTGCAATTTTTGGTCTCAAATATATTGATAATTATTCATGATGTAGCTCTATAGTTTTCTTTGTGTGATCAGTATATTTTAGACTATATGCTGTTTGTCAGAGAAAGTTGTAAGATTATATTTAAGAAGACGGCAGTGTTCTGAAGTTGGTGTGATGTAACTTTTTCAATGTTGCGAAGTCCCCACATTTTTTTAAATGCTATAACTTTTTTATTTATTGTCCTATTTTAAAAAATAAAGTACCAAATTTCCTGATTTACCAAGGGCTTCAAAACTACATTGTTTTCTCTGGTGTTTCTGTGCAAACAAAAATCACTTTGTGGTACCTACATGTTCACATGAAACGCATTACAATAAAACTAATCTTCACTCCAGGGGCCCCACCAGACTGGCCCAAATCGGGCCCCGAAATTACTAAGGCTGACCTCTTAACACGGTACTGGGTTTAGTCAACTAAATCCTCGTCGTCTGTTGACATTAACAAACGCAGCTCGGGCAAAATATTTTTAATAATTATTCAGTATTTTGGCAGCAGAAACAATTTCAAAATATTTAACTGACACATTTGTATAAATGTATGACTTGCTTAGAAAAATTTATTGCGTTTACATGGGATAATTGTAACAAAATGTAATGTGGAACTGAGCGTAATGCGGAGGGTAACGGCGTGTTTCTATGTGTCTTTAAAAAGTAATCTAACTTTGTTAGATTTTTATCAACAGAATTATATCGATAAACACAAAAATAAGGTCATTTGATGAACTTACTGTTTGATATGAAAAAAAAAAAAGTTTCACTGTAATTTATTTATTGAAATAAATGTCCTACTTTTTCATTATAGTGTCCTCCCTTCTCCTCCTTTTCATGACAAAAAATTGAATATTGTCCTCCTTTTTGCGTTGAACTGGACAGAAGAGTATCTTGATTGTCTGTTGATTTAATGCACACCATCACACTTTTCTATTTTCGCGAGAGTACATATAAGGGGAAACAATACAATTATTGTCTAACTTTCAACCACAGTTGCACCCCCTTAGCTAATCCTAATGTACTTGTAAACTGTTACCAAGAAAATGTGGATGTGAAATTGTGAGTTTGTTGCTCATGCATATTGAAGGCTCACTATTCACTAGGTCGTCACACTTTCTGAACTAAAAGTATAGGCATTTTCCTTCTTAATTCTCTTTTGCTATTTAAGGGGCACAATTCTACAACTGCAGTTGGTTCTCTTGCAAAAAGGCAATGTTAAAGCACTTAATATATTGATGTGGTGGTTTCTGTAGCAATGTGTTTCACATAATGAGGTGGCAAACCCCTGCATAAACCCCATTAGTCATCCCTTATCATCAGAGGCCCCCACACCCCCAAAGCATGTGAGGTATAATACTTTTTAAACCAAAAGAAATTTTCCAGTGAAAAAGTGATGTGATGTCAAAAACTGTCTTGTCTTCTAATTTTATCTATGCTATTTTGAAATCTGGTGTAGAATTCTTCTTTCTCATTGATTGGTGTATATCACTAGATGGTGTTTATCTTTTTTTTTGGCTGTTTTGAATGTTGCTATTATAATTTGAATTGTATCCCATTCTGTGAGGGCTTTCTGTGCTTCCTTAGATAAAGGTGGTGGGCACTTTCTTCCTCATGTCCAGAGGACAGCACCATTTCTCCTTTGATCAGTTTCTTCCTCTTTATGTCCTTCCATCTTGTCTCACAGAGACCCAGGATACTTATCTTATTATTCCTCATTTCTGCTGCCATGTGTGCAGTTTTCCCTTATTCATTTAAAGTACAAACATTCCAGTTGCCAAGTATGGAGAGAAGATTTTCCTTGCAGAAAAAAAAGTTAATCGGCAACTCAGACTCCTTTTGGCTTTCTCTGTGTTGCGTCACTTGCCTCCTTACCAGAGGATCTTCTGTCTTGGTTGGCTTAATTGACTTAATGTTTGTTGATGTTTTTATCGGTTTCAGAATTTTCTACACTATGGGGTAGCCAACTCCATGCTTAACCCTCTCCTTAGTCACCTTTTACAACACGCATGGTAGGTTGCAGCATTGCTATTCTTTGCTCCCCTTTTGGGCCTCAGTATTACACAGGTTTTTATTCAACCGTTTGCAGACTCTCATAACATCTGATGCATGCTTTAAATACTATGATATGCAAGCACTTACTTTTCTCATAGTTGACTCAAATCTGAAAGGCCTAGGAGCAGCACTTTTATAACCAGACAAAAGCCCTGAAGGACATTATTCTAAAGTACTTTATCCCATAGCTATTAGCTTACGCAAGCAAATCATAAAGTTCTGGTGAAAAGAAACTTGCAAACATTGAGAGAGAAATACTAACTGAACATTTTGGAATCAAATGTTTCCATACATGTCTCTCCAACCACCCATTTATGATTCTCTTGGATCACAAGCCACTTGAGATGATTCATAAAAAACCAATAGATTCAGCACCACCACAACTACAAGTTATGTTGTTGGAAACACTAGGCTATGATTTTAATATTCAGTATATCCCAGGTAAGAATATAGGACTACTAAACCTCAACTTAACAACTAGATCTTACTCCAAACATTAAAGCTGACTTTATCATTGATAATCGTCATGAAAACATCAGAGAAGACACAGTAGGAGATTCTGTCATTAACTCTCTCTCACAAAAAACTGATATACCATGGATGGCCAAGCTTCTATCAGGGAAGTTATCAACACTCATTCTTCTATACTGCTCCATGAGGGACGAGTTAAGCATCGAAAATGGATTGATCCTAAAAGGAGACCACATTGTCCTACTAGAAACACAATGTGACATCATCCTGACCATCAAGCCCCAACAAAACAATATATTTTTCTCCAAACAATGAAGTTGCTTTTGTCAAGTTCAGTGATAATCTTTTCAACACATCAGAGAAGACACAATGACAGACACTATCCTTACCCATCTCAAAGAACTGATATACCACAGATGGCCAAGCTACTCCATGAGAGACGAGTTAAGCTTTGAAGATGGACTGATCCTAAAGGGAGATCGCATAATCATACTTGAAATACAATGTGATGTTATCCTCAAACAGTTCCATAATAGTCACCTTAGTATTGTGAAGACACAACTGACACACACATCACCCTACAGCTCTCATGGGAGCATAGGCCTTCAACAGCCTTATGCCTAGTGTTCTGTCCTGTGCCATCAACTCAAGGTCTTTCCATGTCTTCTTCATGTCTGTCTCAAGTTCCCTTCTTCATGTGTTACTTGGTCTTCCTCTACTCCTTTTACCCTAGAGATCCCAGAAAAAAGGACTGCCTGATAATCTTCTTCTTCTTCCTCGTTCGCCTTCAGACTTCCACATTTATGACTCTAATAAAGGCAGCAGTCAACTCAAGGTTCCCGACATCTCCAAACAGTTTTTCGTTGACAGAAGTAGGTTGTTGCCATATGCTACCCCGTTCATTACTGTAGGTTGGGCAGTACTGCAGCAGGTGTTCGACTGTCATCGGGCTGGTACCGCAGGTGCAGAGATCTGTTGCACCAATTTTGTATTTGTGGTACAGATGGTATCTCAATCTGTTGTGCCCAGTGCGCAGTCGAAAAATGATGACCTGTTCTTTTCTGGATAGTTGATGATATGCGTCATTTTTCAAATGTCCCGGGTGCTCTCTTTCCCATTTGGACTTGAATGTAGCCTTTATAGTGAAATAATAATGAAACCAACAGGTGTCCTCAACGTGTGTCCTATCCATCTCCAGTGTCTTCTTCATCTCTTGTTTTACTTGCATAAGCGCAACTGAAAGCGAAGACAAATATCTATGGCCACAGATAAATAAAGACGTAAAACAGGGTGAAGATACATCTGGATTAGGTCAGCTTTTAATGTCTAAACCGTGATTGCAGCTGGATTTATTTTAAATGTTGAAATATACGGCTTTTTTGTGATTTACTAAATTACATGAAAGACAACATTTTGAAAATTTCCCATTAGAATATCACTTTCGACAACTGAATTAAAGTCATCATCTGCACAGAATTGATCAATTAACGTATCAACAATCCCATAAACGTTCATGCTTTTGGATTGTCTATAATAGATTATCATCATATTTTAACTCAGGTTTTGTAATTTTCACTGTTTATTGCCACTTGTTACAAAAAAGTGCACCTTGAATGATAAGATGGTATTAGGTTTAGTAAAGTAAAACCTTGTTGTCTATGGAAATAACACATAAATGTAACTTTAATATTGAATGAAACATTAATTAATAACATTACATATTTTATCACACACCGGGTCTAAGTGAAAAAATTATAGTGTGTATTTGCAGATGAATTTAAAAAGACATTTCCATGTTTTGCCAGAGGTCTGACAGATTCAGAAGCAGAATGTCTCATGTGCAGAAGTGGCACATTTGTGTCAGTAGCAAATAAAGGTGCTGCTGATTGAAAAAGAAGACAAAAAGTAGATGCACGAACACATCACATGAAAACATAAAACCACAGAAAAAAAGCACTTGTGTCTGAAAGCTTGCAATCAAATCTGACATTTTTTTTTCACAAAAGAAACAAGCACTGAACAGAAAACATTATTGCTGCAGAAGGCCCTTTTGCTTTACATACTGTGAAACATTACAATAGTTTCAAATCAGTGGATTGCGCTTCAAAACGCTGTCCATGATCCAGATATTGTCAACAAATTTGCATGCGCCAGAAGCAGAACAACTGTCCTCACTTCTCAGGTCAAGCATACAAAAAATTTCACTAATGACTGGAAGATCAAACCACATTTTTTTTTTTCCCTAACCAGTGGCACTTAGGCTTTCAGCCCTTCAGCCCAATGACATGAAACAAATTTCATGGCATTGCGAGGCTGGGGAGCCTATGGAATTTCCTTCCAACCTGGTTAGGAGCTTTGCTCCTTCCCATCCACATAGGGTTTATGCTCAGGAGCCGCTCGGGTTATTCCAGTCACCTGGTCGAAGGCACTGCTTCAAATGTCTTCGTCAGGACTCGAATTAATCCAGTCAAAGACCCGGTCAAAGACATTCCTTCAAATGTCTTCGTCAGGGCGCGAACCTTGATCACCCGATCACCAGCGCAGTGTGGTAACCATTACGCCAGCCCGGCTCCCACCACAACTTCATCAGCGATATACTTAAATTCTAATGGCTTCACTAAGAAACAGGTACAAACTATAAAGTCAGTCATAAAGAAAACAAGAAAAGAAGATGTACACCTCGCATTCTTGAGATGGAGAATAATACCTATAAGCAGATTGACAGTCTAGTAGAACTCATGTTTGATAGAAGAATAAAAGACTTCCTATCTAAGTTCCACTTCTGTCTACAAGACAAAGACATCACAGCTAACCAACTTTAACATCATCAACAAGTTCAGAAATCCAGCTATGACAAAAACATACCACTAATATATCCTGGTCAGCATGTGATTATCTCCAACCAAAACAATGGCCCATGGTCAAAAGCAAAAATCCGGAAATTTCAGCAGTATCATTAGCCATTTACACCACTCATTCTGGCCGTACAGTGAAACCTCCGAGCCGATACAGCCTGACAGATATTCTCACACTGAATACTACATATATATATCTTCTGTCACATTAAACATTTTGTGTAATAACTTGTCATAGACACAATTTAACAAAGTTGATTACTGTTCTTGAGTAAACATGTTCTACTTTTGCATTATTGTTTTTCTACAGGTTATCCTCATTGTTCACACACATTTTGTTGTTGAAAGTGGCATGTGTTATGTTATACCTTAAATACAAAACTATACATGTACTATCAATAGAAAATAAAGTTTGATGGTGGCAAGTTGATAAAATGTTACTGCGAAGGGGTGCATGTGGAGAGGACACAGCCAAGCATATATACATACACACACACACGCGCGCGTGTGCGTGTGTATATATGTATGTATATATGTGTATGTATATATATATATATATATATATATATATATATATATATATATATATATATATATATATATATATATATATATATATATACATACATACATACAGATATTGAAAGCGCGTAAATAGTGTTGTTTTTATCATTTCTGTGTGGCCTGAAAGGATGAAAATGTATTTAAAGATGTAAGTAATTTAGACCATGAGCTAACTCAGTGACTGCCACTATATATGCTATCTTTCTTTAATCATGCATCTTTTATTTATGGAAGTACTTCCAGGAACTTAATACTGGTGTAAACTATGCATAAGGAAATTGCAATGAATGCATATACAAAATTCTTTATTTTCTGAAAAAAGCAACAAAATAACATTTGGTCTGTTTGATTTTTAATATATTTAGTTGAAATGAATATAATCTCTTCCTTCCTTCAGACGCAGACTGTTCAAGTTTTGCTCAAAGTTGCCTGATAAATTCTAAGGAGAAAAATTGTTTACATCAATCTGAGCATGATAATTCTTGTATTAATAATTACTGCACAGAAATGAACAAGTGCAGATGAAAAAAAATGAAGCTACTTCTGCTTTCAACGTTAGCTACAGTGTAAGATTTTTGTCTACAAACTGTGATTTGTTTTCAGCATGGCTTAAAAATTGCTGAATATTTGTTAGATTATGAAGCAATCAAATGTTTGGAAAACCATCTGATTTATTATCCCTTAAAATTGAGGAATCATTTGATCAGCAAGTTACAACATATTGGGATTGTTCCCTGTTTGTTGCATGATGAATTATGAATGTCAATTAAAAATGTTCCCTGCACTCCATTAATTATTCTTTCATTCAGTCATTCTTCTTGTGCTAATGATGCATGAGCTATGATGTAACAAGCTATAATAGATATAAACATTAATTCTTCTTCAAGATATGGCATATAGAAGAATGTGTCATGTATTTGGTGCCTTTTATGTTAAGACAAACAGAATAACAATAAATAAAGCACCCATTTTTGCCCAAGATTTATATATGATGTAAGTTTATGAGCCAAGGTTCATGATGTATATGTATCAAAGGTGGTACTTTCTATCTCTTACATTTAAATTCACCCAACAGGAATGGAATCTAATGGACTGATGCTCTAGATTTTGCCGGATGACTTGGCTCTGTCCCATAACCGTAATCAGATGCAAATCAAAATAAAACTTCTCGATAAGAGATCACAGCAAGTGGGTCTGAAAATACACATGGAAAGGTTAAGGATAATAAGAATAAATGCAGGAAATAATAACAGGACTGAACTTGAAGAAACACTGCTACAAGATGTAGAATCACACACATATGGCAGTAATACAGAAGAACTGCCTTCACTGGTGCCTATACCTTGAAGCGGTAAGGCGGTGTGAGTACCTTGACAACCCCCAGTGCTATGTTAGCGGGAGTTTTATTCCTGGCAGGTTCCACCAAGTTGGACAAGTCTGCGCGGGTAGGGGTCAGACTAAAATTGGTACACTGGTTCTCTAGGTTGGTGGTTTTTAGTACAGGGCCGACACCCCTGTCTATGTAAAATAAAATAAAAACCAATTAGTTAAGGAAACACCAACAAATGAAAAAGCTTTGTCACAGGACAGGCATCCGGAGTCTGAGGCTCGCATGACTGACAGCGGTGAAAGCTGAAAGGAAACCACTGCCATGAAAATGGATGCCCTGATCGCAAAACATGAAACCTGAATTGGATTCTGGAATGTTAAACTATGATTGAGGAAGGAAAACTGAGGCAGATCACAACAGAAATGAGAAACTACAGATTACATATCCTGAGAATAAGTGAGAGCAGATGGACCAGGACAGGGAGAATAAAAACAGCAACATGAGAAACAGTACTTTACTCTGGAAGAGATGATGGACAGCACAATGAAGGCGTAGCCATTATCCTGAAGAAAGGAATAGAAAGGTCATTACAGGAATGGAAACCCATCAACAACAGACTGATAAGAACAAGACCGAGAGGGAGATTCACCAACACCACAAATGACAGTGATGAAGAGGTCAAGGACAAATTCTATCAACAGCTACAGAATGAAATGGAAATCGCACCCAGATACGATCATATCCTAGTAATGGGTGACCTTAATGCAAAAGTTGGAACACACAATACATATAATAAAAGAGTAATAGGAAAATGCAGCAGCGGAACAGTAAATGAGAACGGGGATAAACTAATACACTTCTGCAGCATTAATAATTTAGTCATTGGAGGAACACTTTTTCCACACAAAGAAATTCACAAATTAACATGGGAATCATCAAATGGCTGAGATAGAAACCAGATAGACTACATTATGATCAATGGTAGATGAAGACAATCATTACAAGATGTGAAAGTAAGAAGAGGTGCAGATGTGGGAAGCGATCACCAATTAGTAGTAGCAAAACTGAAGGTGAAACTCAGAACTGCTGGACCTGTTGTAACTTAACAAAGAAGGTTTGATATCATCAAACTGAAGGACCCCTTACCAGAAAGGCTTTTGTGGTTGATATAAAGAGACGATATCAGATTGCCAATAACCAGCGACTGATGATGTTGACCAGAAATTCAACACTATTTCTACAATATATAAGGAAAGCAGCAAATCATGCTTGGGATTCCAGGAAAGGAATAGACAAGATTGGATAACACCAAAAATGCCGTGCTGAAGTCAGATGTGTCGGCCGAAAGGCGCAAATAGCGCAGCTTTGCTGTAAACGGACACAACGCAACCAACGTCCTTTTCAGGACGAACAAAGAAGAAGAAGAAGGATAACACCAGAAACATTAAACACCATAGCGATGAGAAAAGAAATAAAAAGGAAACAGAAGCAAAGTCCCCCAGGTTAAAGGAAATATATAGCGAGCAGTAATGTTAGCCGGACAAGGAAGTAAAACTTCAAACCCGAGCCAACAAAAGGAAATTCATAGATGATCTCACAAGACAGGCAGAAGAGGCAGCACTGAGAAATGAACAAAGCACAGTATATAAAACAGCTAAAACCATCAGCGGAAAATGGGGTGCAAACAATATTATATTAGTAAGAGACAAGCAAGGAAATCTCATCACTACAGCACAGGGGCAGGAACAAGATGGGCAAAGCACTTAAGAGAAACACTGAATAAGGAACCATAAGAGACACAGCTGAATTTTTCTGAGGCTGAAAATAATCTAGACATAAATACAGACATTCCACGAAGGTAGGAAATCATCATAGCTATCAAAGGGTTAAAGAATGGAAAAGCTCCTGGTCACAACAATTTAAACGATGAGTTATTTAAGACAGACCCTGAACTAGCACAAGAACTATTAGAACCACTATTTGCACAAGTCTGGACAACAGAGACAACACCAATGTCACCAATAGTCAAATTGCTCAAGAAGGGCGACATTGCAGACTGTAACAACTGGAGAGGAATTACTCTCTTTTCAGTTTCCAGTAAAATACTAGGCAGGATAATTATCCAGAGAATTTCAAAAGCAGTAGACCATAAACTGAGGAAAGAACAAGCGGGATTAAGAAAGACCGGAACATAAACAGATAATTTATTCACCCTCAGAAACATTATAAAGCAGTGCTCAGAATGGCAGAGACAGCTATAAATTAACTTTGTTGTTGATTTTGAAATGGTTTTTGACAACATACACAGGGACAGCCTATGGCAAATACTGAGGGCTTATGGAATTCCCAGCTGCACTGTTTCCATCATAAAAAGCCTCCATGCTAACTTTACATTTCGTGTTGGACAGAGCAACATAACTTTTGAAGTGAAGACAGGAGTATGACAGGGATGCCCCTTATCAACCACTTTATTTTTGACACTCATAGACGATGATGTGCCAGACAACAGAGGGCAGTCCAAGAGGAATAAGATGGACAACATTTTCTACACTAGAAGATCTGGAATATGCAGATCACATTGCATTACTCACACATTTACATCAACACGATCAAGAAAAAAATAAATAGACTGAATAAGTATAGCCAGCAGGTGGGTCTGACATCAACTTAAAGTAGACAGAGGTCATGACACTAAATGTGGGCAATCCTGAGCCCTTAACAATAAGGAACAAGAAGCTGGAACAGACAGACACATTTACATACCTAGGATGCATAGTAACACCAGATGGCGGAACAAGTAAAGACATCAACCAACAACTGAATGAATAAAGTGAGAACAGCCTTTGCTAGTCTAAACAACATCTGGAAGTCCTCTCAGTACAGCACAAACACAAAATTAAGATTATATGAGAGCTGTGTGCTTTCTGTGCTTCTATATGGTACAGAATGCTGGAGAGTAACAGAGAAGGAAATGTTGAAATTGTCATCTTTCCACACAATCTGCCTAAGGAAAATTCTCTGAATCTTTTGGCTGAATACCATCACCAATCAAGAACTGCTCATTCGGAGCAGCCAAGAGGACATGCACACCATCATAAATGGCAGACACTGGAGTTGGGTTGGCCACGTCCTCAGAAGAGACCCTGATGCCATCACAAGAAAAGCTATGCTTTGGACCCCTGAAGGAAAGTGAAAGAGAGGCCGACCTAAAACAACTTGGCAGAGAACTGTGTAGGCTGATGCAAAGAATGAACCAGAGCTGGTGCACTGCAAGAAGGATGGCCACCGATCAAGCAAAGTAGAAGCAGTTTGTTACTGCCCTACAAACCACCAGGAGTGTTGACCACTGACTGCTTTGACAGTCGGCAGCTAAGGATCAAAGAAGAAGAATACAGATGAAGATGGAGGGACAATGATATAAAAATAAGAATACAAAAGGCAAGAGGAGCTTTCATTGCAACGGAAAACATATGGAGATGAAGAAAACAACAAGAAAATCAGAATCTTCAACTCAAAAGTGAAGTTAGTCCTATTATATGGCTCTAAAACATTGTTAATAACAAACACAACAACCAAGAAGATATAAGACTTTCATAAGTAGGTGCTTGTGTAGAAGAGAAGGATAGAGGTGGTTCAACATGATCACTGATGTGCAACTGATGATAAGAACCAGGAAAGTACTACTGGAATAAGAAATGAGATGATGCTGGCACTAGATTGGGTACACACCAAGGAAACCTACTGATTGCAGCTTTACCAGACCTTGTTCTGGAATCTCCAAGATAAGAGAAGTAGAGGCAGATTGAAGAACACACGAAGAAAAATTGAGACAAAAATAGAAATGCAGAGGTGTGTAAATGGCAGTATGGGGCAATTACAGGTAGGTATATGTTTGTCACTCTGAGTTGAACTCCCCTATTCCCTGTCTTAGAAAGAGATCTGCTTCCAGATATACTTAGAACTACACAAAATGGACTTCTACAGCTTCTCAGAGTATTACTGTAAGGTAAGGAATGACTGAAGGGCATCCGAGATCACAAAACCAGTGCAGAGTATTTTTAACTTGCCAAACTCTAAATTATATACCCCAAGATTCAGTGGTGAGTGAGGTACTACAAGCAATTTATAGCAAGTGAAGGGCATTGCTTCACAATGAAACTTAAAGTAGAAGTTTGGATTGTTACTTTTAAACTGTAAATGTTGGAAATTTTCATTAAATTAAAATTCTCCACCACAACCTGCAGAAATTAAAATTATACTTACCATTTTCACACAAATGACAATGGGTGGTTTTACTTGTGTAAAATGCACAACAGGAATGCGAGGTTTTGGTTTCTCCTGTAAGATGGATATAATATTAAATCAATACACCTTTGAATGCTAAGAATATGTTATTACACGACAAATGAAGCTGATAAAAGTTAACTAGAATTAATCCCTTACATTTTTCTTATAAATTTCATTCTTAGCAAATTATTTCCTTTGTTAATTAACAGCTGTGTGACAATCCTGTCCCTTGTTTAATATTACCTCAGGATTCCTGCTGCAGAACTATTACTCCTGCTGCAGAACTATTACTGTGGCCACTGAAAATTACTGAATTTAGTGCATCAGTCTGACCATTGGCGAGTGAAACTTATCACAAACAAGGGTTTAGTTTGTTTCTCCAATTTTTATTCTAGCGTAGATATGAGTCTGCTTCTGGTAGGGACATTTCTCCAAGTGCAATCTCACTATCATTCTCTAAATCTTTGCCTTGTCCTTGTATATTTTTACATCCAGTTGCTGTGACCTCTTATAAAGTATTTTTTTATTGTTATAGTTTTGAGACAGAACCGCCAGGTCATTGGAAAAATATAGATCATCAAGCTGTTTTGTCAGAGCCTGCTGGTTGTTGTTTTCACAACCCAATCTATAGCCAATAAGAAGAGAAATGGTGACAAGAGGCATCATTGCCACACTCCAGTTCTTATCTCAAATGGTTCTGTAAGTTGTCTTTCTTGAAGAATTCTGCATTTCATGCCTTCATGTTTTTTCTTCAGCAGGTTAATGGTTTTCAAACTGATTCTATGCCTAAACTGCCAAATACCTTTTCATAGCCACAAATCCAATGTAAAGAGGTGTGTTCAGTGCCATACTTTGTTCAACTGTTTATGCACAGTGTGGCTATCTGGTCTGTACAAGATCTGTAACTTGCTTGCTTGCCTCTCAATTATCTATTGCCTTTTCAATCTCTCTAAAATTTTCCTTGGCACTGAGACAGTGAGAGTAAAATGATTCCTCCATAATTTGACAAGGAGGTAGGTAATGATAATGTTAGATGATGGTAACAATGATAATGCTTATTTGGTAACACATATTTTACTTGAAATGAGTAGAAAATATAATTGGATTTGAAAAAAAAAAATCAAGACATAAAGCAAGCGAATGTAGTTACACGTAATTGGTAAATAACTTCAGTTCTGAAACATAAACAGCTTAATATTTAGTTCCCAAGACTGGACTTGACACAGGGGAATTGTTACACCACTTCATGAGACTAACATGTCATGCATCACCAGGGCAAAGTAATGCAGCAGGGGGTAACTTGACACTTAAACAAGGAAACGATTTCTCCAAAACATGGCTGATATGTGGTAATTTTCTCTGATGCAGTTTAGTTTGACCAATAAGATATAAGAGAAAGATGAAAGTACCTATCAAAATCTGTCATTACAAGTTAAAGATAGGATGTTGGAGCAATCCAAGCACTAGAGTATAACAGGATGCAGAGTAAAACAGAAATATTAAGCATGAATATTAAAGGAATGGCTGAAAGAACGAATAAGAAGAAAAGATGAGGGAGAAAAAGCAGAGGAGCCATCAACAGATTCAACAGCTTGACAAAGGAGGCCAAGGATAAAGTGCGGGAAGCTTTCGTGATACAAGTAGGTATGGAAAAAACTGCATGAATAGGAAAAATAAACCAGCCCATCCCTAATATTCAAAGCTCAACAGGAATAAGCCTGAAGATGAATGAAAAGAAGGGACGAGATTTATTCCATTGATATGTGGTCCATAAAGATAAAGAAGGCGAAGAGGTTCATCTAGAAATTAAAGACTGTGTTCTGGAAAATGACTTAAGAGGTGAGATATATTTCAACCTCATATCTGAAGAGGACGTGAATACTTCAGAAACTAGTAGAGACATTGCCCTGAGTCATGGTGGTGATCTGTAACACAGTAAATTAGCTCGATGACACAGGCATTATGAATGTGATGAGGGATTTCAACACATGCATATGGAATGCTGAGGTACCATAAGGCTAGCTACAATTACTTACTGCCACTTCCTAAACCTGGTAAAGACCCCACAGTGCTCAGCAGCTACAAAATTATCACACTTCAGAACATCTATGGTAAATTACTTGAAAAGATAGAAGCAAGACACGTAATGAATCTTAATCATTTCTCCTCTACCTTTGGGTGAACAGGTTAGCCAGAGAGAGCACCATATTATCCTATCGACTGTCTTGCTTTTGGCCTGGTTCCAATCGTCCTTTAGGAATTGTCTGATGTTGTCCTCCCAGTAAACTCTGGGTCATCCTGGAGGTCTGGATCCTTGGCTTTTTGTTTCCCTTGTTTATCACGGTAGCCTGTCTTCTCTGATTCTGCAAACCATTGCAAAAGGAACTGTTCCACTTAGGTCTGCAGGGGCTGGGTTTCGAGGACCTGTCCCTTCTTGTCACTTGGACCATCTTCCTCAAATATCTCATTTCTGAGGTTTGAAGTTGGCTCTTGTGGGTTTAGTCACTGCTCATGACTCACATCTGTAGGTCAAGACTGGGGAATAGGTACAGTAGTATACAGCCATCTTAGTCTTCTTGCCTATTTCTCTTTTGCTGAAGAATCCTCAGTTTATAGCATGGAAAAGTCTCTCAGCTGCTGCTGCGGTTCAGGTAGCTAACTTTCTCTGGTTAAATGCATGTAATGAGCTACCTAGACAATGGCCACATTCTCCCTGATACCCTGGATAGCTCTAGTCCATGAAATAAACATGGAGTAACGCTGGAACATTTGTGTCCAACAGTATGAGGGATTCCAGGGTAAACAAGAAACAGTGGCTGTGGCAATTGACCTAGAGGATGCTTATAACAGTGTAAACTTTGCAACCTTCATAGACTATGTAATGGCATGTGGTGTAAACCCTTAGCTAACAAGATGGATAGCAGTTGCCGTTATGAGAGATCAGGTGCATTTCGCTTGGGAACATGGATCTCAGAACCAATGCACATTTGCCCCGGAATTACCCCAGGCATCTCCACAATCACCAATCCTGATTAACATCTATACAGCAAGAGTAGCTACCATTCAACCAACAGGTTTGGGACTAACATTAACTTGCAGGTGACATTAGTCATTACTGTTCGACAGACAAGAAATGGTCAAAAGGATACATGAGACACTACAGGCAGTTTCTAAATAGTACAAGGAAACCGGTTAAAAAGTCAATCCTAACAAGGCCTGTGTGATAGGGTGCTCCTTGAACAACTCCATAGTGAAAGCACACCTTCCAGACATTGCAGAGAAAGCCGAAAGAAGTCTGTGTTGCAGACTAACTTTTTGTTTTTTTAAGAACTTGTGACAGGCAGTGCGAAGGCAGTAGAAAACAGAAGTGAAGAGATTGGGTTTTAGGAAATTTGCATAAAGAAGTTGTAACTGACTATATGACTTTGTTAAGGGGAGGTGAAATGAGCAGGAGTGTGTTTTGAGTGGAGGGGAGATAACTCCGTAATTGCGATCTGTGGAGATGGATACAGGCAATTTTGTTTATAAAGTAAGATCAGTCCGAGATTATGGTTTAACTATTTTGCATAGTACTTTAGTACTGTTAAAGTTATAGTAAGCAGAGAAGAGTTTTTGACTTATAGTCATAGTTAGCAAAGGGAGACAATATGAAATTACGTCCCATGAATTGTTTTTGAGGTTGATCGAAAGTAGCGCGCATGGGGAAAATTGGTTAGCATGAACACTTTTAGCAAGGAAAAGCTGTAATGGGAAATCGGTGTAAAATATTAAATCAGTCAGGTTTTGAACGCGAGTAGTGTTAGGACAAGCAAAGTTCTTGCTGTGTTAAAATGTTACAGTGAGGAGCGCGGTCTAGAATGGTACATTTGGGCGGACAAGCCACTGAGGTGGTTGGGTTTTCTGTGGTCACAGAAAAAGTATCTAAACTGTCTGCCTAGCCATTTAGCCACTCAGTACATCACTCTCTAGTGTAGATTTTGGCTGGTGTCAGCTAAAAGTATTATTTCAAAGGACAAGAGTGTCAAGATATGCAGTCCATGATGGGTGAGAGCGCCGAGTCCAGCAGGTATGTGAGGTTGCCTCATAGAAGTATATGATAGACAGCTCCTAGTAATGAAGTACAGTATGATACTGATAGACAGTCACTAGCAGTAAGGTGAAATATGATAGACAGCTACTAGTAATTGAAGAACAGTATGATAGACAGCCACTAGCAGTGAAGTGAAATATGATAGACAGTTACTATAGCACGTTTCACTAGCTTTGCCCAACTTCAAAATGCTATATCTCAGCGAATATATAACGCATGTAAGTGAAATTTTGTGTGTGAATTTGAAATGGTATAGACCCTATGAATTAAATTTTTCATTAAAATGCGGCCATTGGTTTCAATTTTCATTTCTTTGCGATATAATATCAAAATCCTACTTGCCAACACACATCACACACACACATATTGAAACGTCTACAGTAAATTATACGACCTCATTTGCACATGATTGGTTTATCAAACAATTGGCATGATTTTAGCGTGAAATTGTGTGAAATTGCACTTCTTGAACATAAAACAGTTTATATCCGGTGTTACGCACACATTGTCAATCAGTGGTGTGTCTACAAAATGTATTGTGTGGTTAAGTAGGAAAAATGAGTCTGCTAGTACATTTTATGACATTACAACAAATCACAAATAGGATTTTTAAGTATTTCTGCAATGAAGCTACTGGAGGAAAACTATATCATTCTATTTCAAACCCACAAAAGAGGACTATTCATGCCTTGGGGATAAGGAAACGATCATTGCACCGCTGGATAGCGACATCTGAAATTTCTAATTCCAGTGTTTTACACATGAAAATTAGGCCAAGAGTGGTGGATAATTTTGACAGAGAATTGATCCGCAGAGAAATTTGCAATATGTTTCACAATAATGAGGCAGTGACTTTAAGGAAATTGAAAATTTGGTTAAGAAAGAATAATGACATTGATATTTCCAAATCTACGCTATGGAGGACTATTAGGAGTTTGGGATTCACTTTTAGAAAATATGTTGTGAGAAGCCTCATATAGTTGCAATGAGAAGCAAATATTTACGCGAGGTCAGAGAAATGAGAAGAGATTGTTATGATTTTGTGTATTTAGATGAAACTTGGATCAATGCGCACCACAGTAATGAACGAGAATGGCAATCATCTGATGGGACAACTAAGAGACTAGTACCAAGCAGCAAAGGACAGCGCCTAATAATTGCACATGCAGGAAGCAGCCATCATGGGCTTCTAAATAATACTGAACTCATATTTGTTTCAAAATCCACAGATAATAGGGATTATCATACAGAAATGAATGGCAAGATATTTCAAGATTGGATTGTGAATCATGTACTTCCTTCATTGGATAGACCGTCGTGTTTGATAATGGACAATGCTTCATATCACAACGTTGTAGCACCAGAAGATAAAGTTCCTAATTCATCAAGTACTAAAGATGTAATAAAGATTTGGCTGACCAAAAACAACATTCCATTCAACAAAATGTCCCTGAAGCCTGAATTATTTGGAATTGTAAAAAAGACACAGCATACAAAGATATTTCACACAGACAAGGCAATCCATGAACATGGTCACAGATGTTTAAGATTGCCTCACTACCAATCTCACTTAAACCCAATAGAATTAGTCTGGGCTAAAATTAAGGAACAGGTAGCAACAGAAAATAGAACGTTCAAATTAAAAGATGTTGAAATACTTACAAAAGCCGCTATCTCCAATATAGCAAGGGATTATTGGAAGAAATGTGAGAACCATGTATTACAAGAGGAAGAGGAATATTGGACGAATGATGGTTTGTCCTTCATTCAGCCGAGATTGATTATCAATTTCTCAGAGACATCTGATTATGATTCGGATGAAGTTTAATTTCTTTAAAGATGACCTTACCGTTATTTACAAGCACAGTAGAGGAGCAATGTTCCATTATGATATTTATGAACTGCAAAGTGGTGATACCTATTGAAATAATTAGATCAATGAAGGTCCAGTTTGGTAGCGCACTAAATGTCAATGACAAACAATGTCACGAGTATTTCGCATGCAGATCATTTAAGAAATCATCTTTAACATATATGTATGCAAACGTGATGGCCACATTATTGTAATAGTAGACACGCCTATGCCTAATCAATTCATAGAATCTGTGACTGAAGTGGTAAAATTTCTTTTCTCGATTCACAATAATTAGTATGCCGACAAAGATCAAAGGATTTCATTCATTTATGGGAACTAGACAAGATGCACAGATATAAAGTATATATTTGTTGGGTCTAACCCAATATAACATCGTATGCAAAAAATGGCATTAATACGTTGGACGGTTAATCAGATAATTACATTTGTTTGAGGGCAAAGCTAGTGAAACGTGCTATAGTAATAAAGTACAGTATGATAGACAACCACTAACAGTGAAGTGAAATATGATAGACAGCTACTAGTTATGAAGTACAGTATGATAGACAGCTACTAAAAGTGAAGTGCAGTAAGATAGACTGTACATATGGAGAAGTAGGGAAGCATAGACAGTGGCGGAAATTTTCACCCCTGGCGGTTTAGGTCAGTCTTATATCCAAGATATGCTACAACAGTATTCCCAAGAAATAAATCAAGACAGAGTTGAAGTTAGAGACAGCCAATGTTGAGTATAGATGAATAACGACATAGACGGAATGCAAAGAGAGAGATGTGTCACATGCAAATCAGATGAATATAAATCTGTAAATAAACTTTTGGATTTGAGTTTCACCGCTGTCAGCATGAGGTTTATTATCAAGTAGTTAAAGAAATCATCAACTATCTGTACTGTCTGGTTGTTGTGGTCAACAAGGTTTTCATCCAAGCATTTATCGTCACCATCAGCAACTATCCTTGTTTAGGGCAGTGATCGAACCACTATATGACACATTTAAATCAACCTATAAACACATACGACCACAAACTGGAGTGTGTTGCCTCTTGCCACCATTACTCTTCTTACTGGCTATAGATTAGGTTATGAAAACATCAACTTCACCGAACAGAAATGGAATCTGGTGGGGTCTGACTAAGCAGCTTGATGATCTAGATCAGGGGTCGGCAAACTTTTAGTAGTGTCGTGCCGAAGTAATGTTGCAAAGTCACTCAGCGTGCCAACCTAAGTCCACCATATTTTTATATACAACAATTATTGAAACAATTTAAAAATGATCTTGTATTAACATGTTTCCGATACATTAAATAACTATTCTATTCTTTGTAGATTATTCAATATTTTAATATAAATAAGAACAAATATCAATACAAATATTATGTATTGCAAAATTTAAGTTCTGAACACACTGTTACGGTATATGTTATTAACGCCGTCTGCTAAAGGTTAGCAGACGTGCAATTGTAAAGGTTAAGACATTTAATATATTGCGATAGATGTTTCAATTATTGAACGCTCCATACACGATCGATTATGACGTGTCTAGCGTTGTTTGGGTCACAGTCGGTAACTAGGAGACGCTACCCTTTGTTACTTGACCGTCAAGCTGAATAGCTGCGTTTTTCTAGCCTTCCAAATTAATGGCATGATATAGCCATTTATATGTGTATTTATGCAGGACCAGGGTCAGTCCTAGAACTCTACGAGAGAGGAAACTTATGGAGGTTAGTGATTAACTAAATCCTTGGAAGGAGAAAGATAATCGTCTACTTTATACGAAGTAATTAGACTCACAGTCTCACTGTCGGCAGGTAGCCATTCTATCTGCGCGTGCATATAGCTGTGATGTTCTGACGACAATTACTGCATTGTATCCTTAAACGGACATTGACACGTAAAACAGCAGTCTACGCTATTGATTGATTGATGCATGTACCTCATGTGTGAATTGAACTGTTTATGTATGTGTGTAATCCATATTAAATTGTGAAGGACTCGAACCGGAGGCATTATTCGTTGAATCACGTTACACCATTCAACCTTATGAATTACGTATTTTATGTCAAGTTGCTGAGTTAATAAGATGAACAGTTGTTTACATCTTGATGCCAAGTTCAGGCATTACGACAAACCGAAGGTGAGGTTCACCCCATTCGCGTAAGAACATTAGCACGATCAGAATTCAGGCAACACAACCAATAACCCCACACGAAAGTCCTTCAACAAAACTGGCGGCCGATTGCGGGGATCGACAGAAGAGAAAAATTTTTTTCTGTGTTCCACACGCCTCCACGATATTTACGTTTGAATGAAAATCACATGACCATTACGAAGCTGACGTGACGCACGTGATCATGAATAGCAACATGACGTCACTGTTGCATTGTCGCCGTGAAGAAGACATCTTTTCAACGCCTTTCTAGTTCGCTTCAAATTTATCAAGATGCACAAGATGGACTACCGTTGCCTGCCCATCAGGAGCAGACAGTCAAAGGCACAGGCCTAGCCGTCGACGACAACGAGCATCAAGTGAAGCAGCAAATAAAGATAAGTTTAGCTCAATAACTATTGTCGTTAACGTGACAGTGCTAACTGAGTCCATGCCTTCTGCCTACATAGGCATGTTTTTACCTATGTTTAATGTACTTTTTGTTGTTTTAAGGTGTTGTTAACTAGTGGGCGGTAGGGAGGATGAACCGAAATTAGATTCTGTGGCTCTCATGATGCCTGAATTGATTTCGGTCGTTTCTTAGGGCAGTTAAACGATCGCACTTTTTGGGAGCTCCATCGAAGATTCTGCCGAATGGACTGCCTGTCCAAATCTGCTGTCGTTTGACGATTGTGTTAACTGTACCGTTCCGTAGATAACTGGTGTATTTTATTTGTACTAAGTTCACATTTTTATTCAGTTTTGTATCATGTTCGTTAACTATTTCGTCCAGTCTACTCTTACTATCATTTATTTGATGATTGTTAAATGTTCGTCCGTTATGAGTCCTGTGATGTCATCATTTTTTGCAGTCATTTTTTTTTTGTGTACTTTGCATATTCAGTTGACCTCGGGTCAATCTTTGACCCTTCGTTTTCCATGTGACACTTCCGCTTGTTTTATTTAGTTCATAAATTCATTTTTAATTGTGAAAATGTCTTGTTTGCGTCTTGACATTGTTTGTACCCTTTAGCTGCATCATTGTTTTGTTTGTACTCATGATATATATTAAATACTACATTAATAATATGACATTATATTCAATAATACACTTGTAATTTAATTTAATTAATTTTTTCTGACATTTAAGGTTAATATGGGACATTGCATAATTATGCAGTGATAGTCCAAGAAATTAGCACTACAATTTATAAGAGATGCCTAGGGCATAATAATAATAATAATAATATAATATATATATATTGACCAAATAAAATAATCTTATAGTCTACCTTTGAGGTGACAGACCCATTGTATATTATTTAATATACTTTTCTGGTACTAAGAGAGTGACTTAGTACATTGAACAATATAATTACTAGGAATCATACCCAACATTATTGGATATTAAGATTAATTGTGTGATGTAATTACATTATAAAAAGTTAGTTGCTTATCCTTTACAGGACGTGGCAATCAACCCCAGCTTTTATTGGCTGTTTGTGATTTTTCTAGGCAATTTTTTCATTCAGTAGTTTGCCATTGCTTTCTGAACGGTACGGCGCTTATACCATTGTTAAAAATCCCCACAAAGCGATCTGCTACCAAACCGCCTGCAGCAGCTTTCGAACCTGGTATATCTGGATTATGAAACTGCGTTCATATCCATTAGGCCACAGACGCCGACAATTACATTATAGTTAACAGATATCATAACTATTTATGATATAGTTAGTACTTAGATACAATATTGTTACAAAATATTGTCTATTAGTTGAACTTAGACATAAGAGTTCAGTACTATTGTGATTATTTATATTGAATATTCCTAAGTTGAGTAAGTATAATAATTACTCTGAAGTTACTATTGACTATTTTAATCAGTAATTATCAATAATTACTTACGGATAAAAGTCAAAATGCTTACTATAGACCATTTCGTTAAAATTGGTAAAGAATATGGTTATAAATCCCAAGAACTTCGTCAGTTTGCTGAGGCAGAACTGGAAAAACATAAAGCAGAAATGGAGGAACAAAAGGCTGCATTAAAGAAAGAGGAAGCAGAACGTGAGATGAAGCAAATTGCCAAGGAAAATAGATTAAGAGAAATTGCTCAACAGGAAGAAGAGAATAAATTGAAACGAGAGGAAATTATTTTACAACAAGAAATGGAATTGGCGCGTATTAAATTGGAGACAGCAAGATTACAAGCACAAAGTGCTGATGCAAACCAGAATAATAACGCACAAAATGGATCGTCATCCAGCCAAACTAAACATTTCTACAACTTTAAATTACCCACTTTCAACTTAAACGTGGACGACCTTTCATCGTTCCTGTCACGTTTTGAACAGACTTGCAAAACAAATCATTTGCCCGAAGAGTCATGGGTACTCAAGTTAAATGAATTCTTGGTTGGAGAACCATTGACGGCTTCTCAAAATGCTGACCCATCAATAGCAAATAACTACGGTGCTATTAAGTCCTTGCTTTTACGAAGGTTTCACCTGGACGAGGAACACTGTAGGTTGAAATTTAAGGGAATTTTACCTGAATCTCCAAAAGATTTTGCAGGATTCATTGCGAACATACGCAATACATTTAATAGATGGGTTGAACTGGCAGAAGTCAACAAATCGTACGACAAATTAGTTGATTTGCTACTACGGGATAAGGTATTATCTTCGGTTAGCCAGCCATTCTTTGCATATTTGCAGGAGCGTAAACCAGGTACTATTGACGAGTTGGAAAAAATTTCTTTAAACTACTGTTCGGCACATCCGAATGCAACCATTTCTAACTCCTCATTAAGAGAACCTCTACCTGTGGCGTCTAATATGGCCTACAATCATAATAACAAACAAAGACATCACAGTGTAGACAGAAGTAGGTTCCAAAGAAATCACAATGTTAACTTTCAGAAGGGACATAATAATGATTTCAACAATAAAAATGAGTTCAACAGAGGTAGATCACGAGATAGAAATTATTCACCTCAAACAAACTACCACAATAGTCAACATAACACTAATTATAATCGATCACATACCCCGAAAAATAACAATAACTGGAATGGTAATAATCATGGCTCGAGACATCGAGATAATAGTTACTATAGAGGACGACGAGATAATTCTAACAATTATACTCGGAATCGATCTCATTCTCGGGGATCATCTCATTACAACCATAATACAGGGGCGGCAGTTACAAATAATACTACCCCTATAGCTCAGGTCCCACTTGACAATAATACAACACAGTCTTCTGCTGCATGTTTTGCTATTAATTATAATGTGGCAAATAGTTGCCAACAATGCAATCTTATTTTTCAGAAGGCGAAAGAAACAGTGCTTAACTGCGGACATATTACACCAGAGGTAGGTCTTGCAGTCAACGATGGAACAGGCTTA
Source organism: Oreohelix idahoensis (assembly GCA_024509875.1). Lineage (NCBI taxonomy): Eukaryota > Metazoa > Mollusca > Gastropoda > Stylommatophora > Oreohelicidae > Oreohelix > Oreohelix idahoensis. The sequence goes on from JAMPIV010005681.1 coordinate 48,127, forward strand.
CTAATTTTTAACAGGGGAATCGTTAATGGATCCGTCGTCTCAGTGCTGAGAGATTCAGGATCCATGACGATTGGTGTACGTCAGTCGCTGGTACATCCTAGCTGTGCGACAGGAGAATACGTCCGCTGCATGACATTTGGTGGAACTATTGAGTTTTACCCCACAGCTATTGTTCATATTAGAACACCCTTTTTCACAGGGAATGTAAAAGTATGTATGCTAAAAAAGCCTATTGCTGATCTGATGGTTGGTCGTATACACGGCAGTAAAGATTGTACTCCAGATGAGATCATAGAATGGGAGAAACATAACCTATGCACTGGAAACGCCGTGACGACTAGAGCGCAGACTCAACTCATGGAGAAAGTTGGTGATAATAAAATGGATGTAGACAACCAAGAGGAATTTGTAGTCAATTCACCTATTGACAGGGAAACATTTGCAACCAAACAAAAAGAGGATAAATCTTTAAAAAAATTTTTTAAGCTGGTTGATAAAGTTGACAATCTATCCTCAGGTAATAATAACAAACATTGGTTTGTTATTAAAAATGACCTATTGATTAGATGTTTTAATGACAAATCACAAATGAAACAACAAGTTATGGTCCCGTATACTTTTAGACGGTACATTCTTCAACATGCGCATGACTCACAGTGTGCTGGACATATGTTCGTTCGTCCATCACGGGTGATGAAGACCACTCTGTTCATCCAATTATTTAAGAATATGTTAGGTTAGTCTATGGGTACGAAGGTGACTGAAGAGCCCGATGCGGGCCTGGAAAGATCTTGGACAGTGTGGGCAGGGAATGTTTGCTTCATGTGAAGGTTTTATTTCACGGTCCTTTCTAGCTTGTCTCCGCTGATCCGCTGCTGCTCTTCTGGATGATTCGCATGCTGCTGCACCTTTATGAAGAGATGTGCGCCAAGCAGTTCGGTCTTGCGCAGCAGCTTCCCATGTGTCTGGGTTTATGTCAAAGGTTTTCAATGACGTCTTTAACGTGTCTTTGAAGCGCTTCTTTTGGCCACCATGGGAGCGTTTACCCTTCTGCATCTCACCATAAAAGAGTATCTTTGGCAGTCGATGGTCTGGCATGCGGACTACATGACCTGCCCAGCGAATTTGTGACTGCATCAGAATAGTATCAATACTAGGGATACCAGCTCTGTCAAGAACGGCGGTATCCGGGATCTTGTCTTGCCATTTGATGTTCATTATCTTCCTGAGACAGACTGTATGGAAGTGGTTTAGCTTCTTTACGTGGCGCCTGTATACAGTCCATGTTTCACATGCATATAGCAGCACTGGAAGCACCGCAGCTCTGTACACCTTCAGCTTTGTCTGTAGACTAATGCCACTTCGATGCCAAACGTTGGTGTATAGTCTGCCAAATGTGCTGCTGGCTTTGGAGATCCTGGTGTTCACCTCATCATCAATGACAATGTTCTGGGATAGTGTGCTACCAAGGTATGTGAATCTGTTCACAACATTCAGTTTCTCACCATTAACCTTGATGACTGGCTCAGTATAAACTGTGCCAGGAGCTGGTTGGTACATGATTTCTGTTTTCTTCGTGTTGATGGTAAGCCCAAAGTTGGCGCAGGCTTCGGAGAATCTATCCACACTATGCTGCAGATCAGCCTCTGAGCCAGCATTGAGGGCACAATCATCAGCAAACAGAAGATCTCTGATGGTGTGTGATTTGACCTTGGTTTTTGCTTGAAGCCTCCTAAGGTTAAACAATTTTCCATCAATACGATAACTAATGTCGATTCCTGTGTCCCCGTCTCTAAAAGCATCAGTCAGCATAGCAGAAAACATGATACTGAACAGAGTCGGTGCAAGTACGCACCCTTGTTTAACTCCATTTGAGACGGGGAAAGGCTCTGATAGCTCACCGTTTTCCTGAACTCTAGCCTGCATTCCATCATGCAGTTGCTGCACTATTGTGATAAATTTCTTTGGGCAGCCGTATTTTGCCATGATCTTCCATAGACCCTCTCTACTGACCGTGTCGAACGCCTTTGTCAAGTCGATGAAAGCTGTGTACAGGTCACAGTGCTGTTCTTGGCATTTTTCTTGTAGCTGTCTTGCAGCGAACACCATATCTGTGGTTCCACGTTCTTTCCGGAATCCACACTGACTTTCAGGTAAAAAACCTTTGTCAAGATGAGCCGTAAGGCGATTCAAAAGGATTCTGGCGAATATCTTCCCAGCGATTGATAAAAGAGAGATGCCTCGATGATTGTTGCAGTCTTGGCGATTACCTTTACGTTTATATAGATGTATAATTGAGGCATCTTTGAGATCGTGTGGGATGGTTTCACTCTGCCACATTTGCTGGAAGATCATATGAAGTTTCTCTATCAGAACTGCACCGCCATCTTTATAAACCTCAACAGGAATTGAATCGGAGCCAGGGGCCTTTCCACTAGACAGTTGACGAATCGCTTTTTTAGTTTCCTCCAGAGTTGGTACATCATCTAATGCTTCATTTATAGGAATTTGGGGCAGGCGGATGATGGCTTCGTCGTTAATAGATGATGGCTGGTTCAAGATATTATTAAAATGTTCAGCCCAGCGTTGGAGCATTTTTTCCTTGTCTGTAATTAGTGTTTTTCCATCTGCATTAAGGAGGGGAAATGATCCTGATGATGTTGGACCATAGACCGCTTTGAGTGCAAGGTAAAAGTTTTTCAAGTCATGGCTGTCAGCAAAGCCTTGGAGCTCATCTGCTTTATTACTCAGCCATGAATCCCGCATCTGGCGTAGTTTATGTTGGACGATTCTACGCATGTTGTTGAAAGCGTCTTTCTTGGATGTAGATTTTGGATCATTTAAATATGCTTTATGGAGATGGTGTTTCTCAGCCAACATCTGCTTTATATCATCTGAGTTCTCATCAAACCAGTCATTTTGTTTCTTGATGGAAGGACCCAGGACCTCTGTAGCAGTGTTGTAGATCTGCTCACTTAGGGCTGCCCAATTTGTTTCCACACTTTGGCCGTCTAGCGAGATAGATTTGAGACGGTCTTCTAAGGTGTCAGTAAATGACTGTTTGATTTTTGTCTTCTTTAGTTTGGTGACATCCAGCCTCTTTTGAGTTTTCTTCCCCTGAGGGCGCCTGGCTGGTTGGATACGAATTTTAAGTTTAGATACAATGAGGCGATGATCAGTCCAGCATTCGGCACCACACATGGACTTGGTCACCCGGACATCTTGCCTGTCCTTCTTCCTAACAATTACATAGTCAATTAGGTGCCAATGCTTTGAGCGAGGGTGCATCCAGGAGGTCCTGTTGCGGGTAGGAAGTCGAAAAATGGTGTTGGTGACAAGGAGGTCATGTTCTGCGCAAGTCTGGAGGAGACGAAGTCCATTACTGTTACAGCGACCCACGCCGTACCTACCAATAGTGCCATTCCAGGAGATGTTATCTGAGCCTACTCTTGCATTAAAGTCACCAAGAATGATGAGCTTATCTGCTTTAGGAACTGATGCAATGACTGCATGTAGTTCTTCGTAAAACTTATCCTTGACATCATCCTGGTTTGTCATAGTTGGTGCATACGCGCTAATGATGGTGGCATGTTTTCTTCCATAGAACAGAGGGATCTTGACCGTCATGAGTCGGTCATTTATTCCCTTTGGGGGCCCCGCTAACTTGCTGACAATTGCTGTTTTGATTGCAAATCCAACCCCTGCTTCTCGTCTTTCTTCAGTTCCTCTTCCGCTCCAAAAGAATGTATAACCTGCACCCTTTTCGCAAAGTTGGCCCTCGCCTGCAAGTCGAGTTTCACTCAGTGCTGCTATGTCAATGTTGTACCTGGCCAGTTCTCTCCCAATCAGGGCAGTTCGTCTCTCAGGTCTGTTTGCATTAAAGTCTTTGTCAAGTAAAGTGCGCACATTCCATGCGCCTAGAATGAGGGGGAAAAATCTGTCCTTTCTTTTTCTTATATGTCGACCGCCGAAGTAGGGTACCCACCAACCGCGGTAAGCTGGTTAGGTAATGGTGAAGCAGGCAATGTTTAGGGCACCTTTTCTAGCCCCTTCCTCATGCCATGGAGGTGAGCAGTGCTTTCCTAAAGAGGGCTGCTCAGACACTCAGGGGGCTGCCGAATCCCACTGCTGCTCCGATCAGTGGAAGACGACCATATGGCCTGAGCCGCCTGTGTGTAGGTCTGCGACTACGACTGCCAGCGTACCCACGCCTGCCGCTTCGCCGCTCGCCCATCGCCACAGGACTTGTTGTGAGTGGATGGATGAATGGATGAATGGATGAAAGAGTGACTTGCGCGGTGATTTGGATTAAAGTGAGGAAGAGTTGCGCAATTCGTCGACCTCACTCTCTCGCCTGGGTCCATCTCAATCCAGTGGCAAGACAAGTCAAGACGACTGGAGATGAAGTCAGGTGCAGTGGATGACCAGGGCTTTCTACGTGCCTCGCCGTGCTCCTTACGCTCCACAGCGCGTTGCTGGTAATCGCCGTCATGCCCGTTGAACCAACAGGTGGTTTCTTCCGCGCAGTCTATCGAATCCAGTCTTCGCATGCATGGGTAGGCAGACCCTAACTCACCGAAGGTTTATAACCATTCGGCTACCCTCACCTAGTTTAGCCGGCCTGTCAAAGCCGTTGTCCGGGGGTGGCCGCTATCGCATGCTGACAGCTACGAGGAGCCACAGGTGAGGGCTGGATGCCAGGTTTGGACCAAAGGTGGCTGAGCTGCCCTGAAAAGGGGATATACTCGAACACGATCTCGAGTACTGTCTTCATTCTTTTGGCCAGGAGTGTCAAGAGATATTTCGCAGTATGTACGTTCCTGTACTACATGCCAAGAAGTGAAAGCACGTGGAGCTTTTCACACGGCGCCTATTCAGGCTTGCGATATCTCAGTAAGACCGTTTGACAAGATGGCCATAGATATTATTGGTCCATTGCTACCATCGGCCAGAGGACATAGATTCGTCCTTACGTGCATTGATTTGTGCACACGATGGCCAGAAGCTATCCCATTAAAGACCACCACTACCACAGATGTAGCTGATGCACTACATCTCATCTTTTCTAGAATAGGGTTTCCTAGAAAACTTTTATCAGACCATGGGTCACAGTTCATATCTGACACCATGAAGGAAGTCATGAAAACCTGGAACATTGATAGGAATTTAAGTAGTATTTATCATCCTATGAGTAATGGTGCAGTTGAAAGACTTAACCGTACACTTAAACAACTACTACATAAGGTTACTGTTAAGCACCCTCATGACTGGGACAGAGCACTCCCAGCTGTTCTATTTGCTTATCGGGAGGTACCGCATGAACAAACTGGCTTCTCTCCCTTTGAATTAGTTTTTGGTGCTCCCCAAGAGGTCCTATGGGACTAATAAAAGACTTATTAATTGACGCGGAGATGACTCAGGACACTCAGTCATCTTACGAGTATGTGATTAATCTTCGGAAGAACATTATTGAGTCTTGCCAGTTGGCAACAGCTTCTTCTGAGGCTGCAAAAGCTAAGGCTCGATCTCTACAAAATAGGTCTCGACGATTACGCCAATTATTCCCAGGCGATGAGGCTTATGTGTTACTTCCTCACAATAACAATAAATTATTGATATCTTGGAATGGTCCTTACAAAGTCATTGATAAAATTTCCGACGTTGATTACGTCTTAGATATCAAGGGACACAAAAAGATATTTCATATTAACATGCTCAAGCAATTTCATACACGTCCTGAACACTTACAGTCAATTTTCCATGAACTAGATGACAACACAGTATCTACTTGTTATTATTCCAACTTATCCGTCATCCAGGAAGAAGAATCTTCTTTTCCTGAGGTACAGTTACCGTTACCGGTACCAGTAGTTCAACCTACTGAATCTTGGCGGGATGTAACCATCTCTTCAACGGTTACACCGCAACAGCGTCTACAGATTGCTAATCTCTTACAATCTTATCCAGATGTGTTGACCGACGTCCCGGGTCGCACATCGGCTATCAGTCATGACATTACTCTCAATGACGATACACCTATTCGTGTACATCCCTATTCGGTTCCTTTACATTTCCTTGCTAAAACTACTAAGGAACTTGAACAGATGTTGTCTCTGGGAATCATTGAGACTAGTAATTCGCCATTCTCTTCTCCATTAGTGATTGTCCGGAAGAAGGACAATAACATCAGACTATGTGTTGACTATAGAAAATTAAATGCTAAGACTATAGTTGACAGCGAACCACATCCACTTATCGACGACTTACTGCCACGTCTATCCAACGCAACTATATTTAGTAAGATAGACTTAACTAAAGGTTATTGGCAGATACCACTGACCGAAAAGGCTAAGTACTACACCGCATTTTCCACTCCACAAGGTCTATACCAGTGGAATGTGATGCCTTTTGGGCTTGTTAATGCGCCAGCTACCTTCATTCGCCTGATGCGACAAATTTTATCAGGTAGATTAGACGTTATTACGTATATTGACGACATATGCTTGTTTAGTTCGTCGTTTGAGGAACATGTTTCGGGACTTAGATATGTTTTCGACACTCTAAGGAATTATCATCTAACTGCTAAACCTACAAAGGTGCAGATCGCGTGTAATGAGATAACCTTTTTGGGACATATCATTGGAGCGGGATATATCCGAACGTTACCTAGTACAGTCTCCAAAATTCTAAACATAGCAGTTCCTCAGACGAAGAAACAGGTCAGGAGTTTGTTAGGACTTGTTCAATATTACAGTAGATTCATACCAAACTTGTCATCCATCACGGCTGTATTGTCTTCATTGTTAAAAAAAGACATGCCGGTGAAGGTGACATGGACTGGTATATGCAATGAAACTTTCAACAAAATTATAAATTTGTTTTCGCATGAACCAATTTTAAGACTTCCCGATGCTTCCAAAAGATTTTTCTTACGAACAGATGCTAGTAACTACGGCATCGGTGCATGCCTGCTCCAGAACCATGATGGCGTTCTACATCCTACATTATATATTTCAAGAAAGCTAAAGCCGGCAGAAACAAAGTATTCCACAGTGGACAAGGAACTTTTGTCAGTTATATGGGCAATCACAAAACTGGAAAAGTTCTTGCTTGGTGCTCCATTCACCATTCAGACTGACCAGCGTGCTGTAGCATCTTTGCGTAGATCAAACCACAAAAGTCCAAAACTCGCCAGATACGCGATCATCCTGCAGCCATTTGAATTCTCCATTGAACATATTCCTGGCACTGAAAACATTGTGGCGGATGCGTTGTCACGTAATCCTATTGACGACGAATAATCAACATTGACATTCCTAAACTACGTCAATCATCACTACATTGGATAGAACGAAGTATCAACTATAAGGGAACTAACCTTGACTTCAATTTAATAATTATAAACACTATATGCATCACAGAATTGAACTAAAGACAATCAAGGTATACATATTGACATTGAAACTTCGTCTAACGTCCATACACTATATATGAATATTCGTTCAACAATCATGGAACAATATCTGACGACAAGTCGAACTTATTATCCTATGTGCACTTAATTCTTGGATCCTAGGATAATTGACATTTCTGTCCGACGTAAATGCTTCAACACTTTGTCTAAAAGAATTCATGAGGATCAGGACTACGGATGGATCATCATATCCTATACTAATTAATTAGTTAACTTAACTTCTTAATTGAATTAATATCAATAAAATGAAATGTGAGAAAAAAATGAAATGAAAAAAACAAAAAAAGAGAACGAAATATAAAAAGAAGAAATTATGAAAAGAGAAAATAAATCTCACACAAGTATTAGATTAATATTTTTTTTTAATGTACCTATACGTTATTTAGTTAGTTAAATTAGATAGTTATTATTCACTAACACTTAACACACACAATTAAGTTAAACTTATATTCGAATTTCTTTCTATTTCTTCTCACTTATTTGTCTTTTCTTCTCTCATAACATCGCGTTACATTGGAATCTTAATAATTTAACTCTTAGTTTAATTAATTAATTTAATTTTAATTAGTCAAATTAATTCCTATATGACATACTAATACGACAGACCTTACTTTAATTTAATTCTATCATTCACTATTGACATTAGACATTTTATTTAGTTGATATAATAATATGCATAATATTGATATATAATATGATTAATGTTAGATGACTATGACAAATAGTTAGTTGACGTGACCGCGACACGGTTCTACTCAGAACATCGTCGGCCATATGTCACAATTGTGTTAAATTTTTTTGAAAAATTGTTAAGTCGGATAGATCTTGAAAAAAAATCTATCGATTTTTTTTCCCCGGTGTACAGGGAATTGTTACGGTATATGTTATTAACGCCGTCTGCTAAAGGTTAGCAGACGTGCAATTGTAAAGGTTAAGACATTTAATATATTACGATAGATGTTTCAATTATTGAACGCTCCATACACGATCGATTATGACGTGTCTAGCGTTGTTTGGGTCACAGTCGGTAACTAGGAGACGCGACCCTTTGTTACTTGACCGCCAAGCTGAATAGCTGCGTTTTCTAACCTTCCAATTCAATGGCATGATATAGCCATTTATATGTGCATTTATGATGGACCAGGGTCAGTCCTAGAACTCTATATGAGAGGAAACTTATGGAGGTTAGTGTTTAACTAGAATCCTCAGAAGGAGGAGAATAATCGTCCAATCCGTATGAAATATTCAGACTCGCAGTCTCACTGTCGGCAGGTAGCCATTCTATCTGCGCGTGCATATAGCTGTGATGTTCTGACGACAATTACTGCATTGTATCCTTAAACGGACATTGACACGTAAAACAGCAGTCTACGCTATTGATTGATTGATGCATGTACCTCATGTGTGAATTGAACTGTTTATGTATGTGTGTAATCCATATTAAATTGTGAAGGACTCGAACCGGAGGCATTATTCGTTGAATCACGTTACACCATTCAACCTTATGAATTACGTATTTTATGTCAAGTTGCTGAGTTAATAAGATGAACTGTTGTTTACATCTTGATGCCAAGTTCAGGCATTACGACAAACCGAAGGTGAGGTTCACCCCATTCGCGTAAGAACATTAGCACGATCAGAATTCAGGCAACACAACCAGTAACCCCACACGAAAGTCCTTCAACACACACTAGTTTGAAATTTTATAATAAAATTGCCGTATGTATATTTTGTTAAGACAGAAAGTCCAATAGTTTTAAGAACAAAACAATTAAATAAACCAAACATAAAACACATTATTAAAATTTTAATATGAGTAATCATTGATTATTATTGATCTGAGTCATTAATCAATTAATGGGACCCGTGTCCTTGCTTCTCCTTGGTTAATTGTTCAATATCAGGTGTGTATTTTGTCAATTTCAGCTTCACACAGGCTTCTGAATGCACAGGTGTTAGGCGACTTCTCTGTGGACTTAAAACAGCTTTCATGTGTGAGAAAATTTGTTCACATGTATAAGTTGACCCAAAAGCCGAAAGTAGAGCAAATGCAACTTTCTTCAAACAGGTGAAAGCTTCAGGCAGGGATGTCTGGCAGTTGAGGATGGCAGCTGATTTTTCCAAGCAGCTTCCTTCAAGAGTTTTTCGCAATTCTACAAATTTTATCGTCCATAACTCTGATGCCTTGAATTCGATGTGTTGCATTTCAAAATTGTCAACATCCATCCACTCGAAAAGAGATAGGTCAAATGGGATGTTAGTATGATCAATTGTCGGGCTTGATGAGGTAAGAAAACATGGGACCATGAATTTTGAAGTCTTGACCTCGTTTAGCAAACTCTCCTTTGAGCGCTTCAATGTACTTTTGAAGCTCATCTCTGTTGACAGTAAATCGATTTGAATGAGCCTTTACGTTTGGAAAGTACTTGTATGTGTTAGTGGTAATATCTCTGCAAAATATGTCTAATTTTGACGCAAATCCTTTCCAGTGCTCAAAAAGATCAAGTACTGTTTGACCCTGCCCTTGTAAACGCAAGTTTAATTCATTCAGATTTGTAGTTATGTCAGCCAGAAACATCAGCTTGCACAGCCAGTCCTCGTCATTCAATTACGGGAAATGTTGTTCTTTTTCATCAAGAAACACCTTGATTGCTTCTAGACATGATACAAATCTGTTCAAAACATTACCTCGACTAAGCCAACGAACATTGCTGTACAGCGGGAGGTCCGCATATGCGCTCTCCATTTCTTGTAGAAGAGACTTGAATTGCCTGTGGGTCAATGAAGAGCGAGAAACTATGAAGTTAACTATCTTGACAACAGTTTCCATTACAGAGTTCAAGGATAGTGACGAAATCTTCGCACACAAACTCTCCTGGTGTATAATGCAATGGAAGCTCAATACTTGACGTCCAATACGATCCTCAACTTCTTCTTCTTTGATCCTTAGCCGCAGACCGTCAAAGCAGTCAGTGGCCATTACGCCTGGTGGCGTCTTGTAGGGCAACAACAAATTGATTCCACTTTGCTCGGTCGGCGGCCATCCTTCGTACAGTGCCCCAACTCTGGTTCATTCTTTGCATCTCAGCCTCCACAGTCCTCCGCCAAGTTGTTTTTGGTCGGCCTCTCTTTCATTTTCCTTCAGGGGTCCATAGCATAGCTGTTCTTGTGATGGCATGGGGGTCTCTTCTGAGGATATGGCCAACCCAGCTCCAGCGTCTGCTAGCTATGATGGTGTGCATGTCCTCTTGCTTGCTCCGAGTAAGCAGATCTTGGTTGGTGATGGTATTCGGCCAAAAGATTCGGAGAATTTTTCTTAGGCATGTTGTGTGAAAAGAGGACATTTTCGACATTTCCTTCTCTGTAACTCTCCAGCTCTCCACGCCATAGAGAAGCACAGAAAGCACACAGCTCTGATATAATCCTAATTTTGTGCTTGTGCTGTACTGAGAGGACTTCCAGATGTTGTTTAGACTAAAAAAGGCTGTTCTTGCTTTGTTCATTCTGTTGTTGATGTCTTTGCTTGCTCCGCCGTCTGGTGTTACTATGCATCCTAGGTATGTGAAGGCCTCTGTCTGTTCCAGTTGCTGATTCCTTACTGATATGGGCTCAGGGTTGCTCACATTGAACATCATGACCTCTGTCTTCTTTAGGTTGATGTTCAAGCCCACCTGCTGGCTATACTTATTGAGTCTATCCGTTTTATCCTGGATGTGTTGATGTGAATGTGCTAGCAGTGCAATGTCATCTGCATATTCCAGATCTTCCAATGTAGAAAATGTAGTCCATCTTATTCCTCTTGGATTGCCCCCTGTTGTCTGGCACATCACCCAGTCTATGACTGTTAAAAATAGAGTTGTTGATAAGGGGCATCCCTGTCGTACTCCTGTCTTCACTTCAAAGGTTAGACTGCTCTGCCCAATGCTACACGTAAAGTTGGCATAGATGCTTTTTATGATTGACACTATGCAGCTTGGAATTCCATAAGCCCTCAGTATTTTCCATAAACTGTCCCTATGTATACTGTCAAAATCCTTTTCAAAATCAACGAAATTAATGTACAGCTGTCTTTGCCATTCTGAGCACTGCTCTATAATGTTCCTGAGGGTAAATATATGATCTACACATCTTCTGTTCTTTCTAAATCCTGCTTGTTCTTTCCTCAGTTTGTGGTCTACTGCTTTTGAGATTCTCTGTATAATTATCCTGCCTAGTATTTTGCAGGGAACTGAGAGAAGAGTTATTCCTCTCCAATTATTGCAGACTGCAAGATCTCCCTTCTTGGGCAATTTGACAATTATTCCTTTTCTCAACTCTGTTGGTGTTGTCCCTGTTTTCCAGACTTGTGCAAATAGTGGTTCTAATAGTTCTGCTGCTAGCTCTGGGTCTGTCTTAAATAGCTCTGCATTTAAGTTATCATGAGCTTTTCCATTCTTTAACCCTTTGATTGCTGTGATGATTTCTTCTTTTCGTGGGATGTCTGTATTAACATCTAGATCATTTTCAGCCTCAGGAACATTCAATTGTGTCTCTGATGGTTCCTTATTCAGAGTTTCTCTGAAATGCTCTGCCCATCTTGTTTCCTGTCCCTCTACTGTCGTGATGAGATTTCCGTGCTTATCTCTTACTAATGTGATATTGTTTGCACCTCGTTTTCCACTGATGATTTTAGTTATTTTGTATACTGTGCTTTGTTCATTTCTCAGAGCTGCCTCTTTTGCCTGTCTTGCAAGGTCATCCAGAAATGTCCTTTTGTTAGCACGGGTTTGACGTTTAACTTCCTTGTCCAGCTGACTGTACTGTTCACTATATATTGCCTTTAACCTGGGAGACTTAGCTTCTGTTTTCTATCTTTTCATTTCCTTTCTCTTCGCTATGGTGTTTAGCGTATCTGGTGTTATCCAGTCTTGGCTCTTTCTTTCCTGGAATCCCAAGCATGACTTGCTGCTTTCCTTGTATATTGTTGAGATGGTGTTGAATCTCTGGTCAACATCATTGGTCTCTGTTCTTTCCTGGCTATTGATAATCTCATATCTTCTCTTTACGTCGACCACGAAAGCTTTTCTGGTGAGGGGATCCTTCAGTTTCGTGATGTTGTATCTTTTCTGTTTGACTGCAACTGGTCCAGCAGCTCTGAGTTTCACTTTCAGTCTTGCTACTACTAGGTGATGATCACTTCCCACATCTGCGCCTCTTCTTACTTTCACGTCTTGTAGCGCATGTCTCCATCTGCCATTGATCATTATGTGATCTATCTGGTTTCTGTCTCGTCCGTTTGGTGATTCCCATGTTAACTTGTACGATCCTCAAGAAGTTTAACAAATCCTTTGTTCTTTCCGACAAATGCAGGGGCGGCATCAGTAGTAACACAGAATATTTTATTCATGTTAATGTTCTGATTTTCGAAATAGCTTACAAATGCAGTTATAATGTCCTCTCCCTTGGCTGTATCATCAAAAGGTATCAAGCAGCACAGTTCTTCATAAATACGGTCGTTGTCACAATATCGCGCAACTGTAGCTAGGCGCGCCACGTCATTCACATTGACACTTTCGTCAAGAGCGACACTAAATACAACAGCTTGTTGTAACCCGGTTGTTTGTTTTACCGTTACATTTTCAGCCATATCAGTTATGCGCCTCTCGATTGATCTCGCAGAAGCCGGTATTTCTCGAATCAGAGACAGTATTGTTTCTTTATTTGGTAAATCACTAAACAAAATTTCAGCACTGCTCAAAAAAGTTTCCTTGATGTATTCTCCATCTGTGAAAGGTTTGCCCTTCGAAGCCACACACTGTGCAATTTTGTAACTACATTCGGTAGCTTTATTTTTGGTTCCAATTACTTGACTAAAAATACTACTTTGTTTTTTGTAGCCAGAAACAGCCATTTTTATGGCTTCACTTTTCTCCTCAGAGTTTTTAAACATGGACTGATGTTTGGTTTGATAGTGTCTTTGTACACTTGACTTACGGCACACGGCACTTTCATAACATAAAGCACAAACAGCACGATCCTTTTGTTGTATGAATCCATGTTTGTTTGTCCAAAAGTCTTGAAACGAGCGTATATCAAGTTTTTGTCTTTTTTGAGTCATTTTAACGGCACCGTATTACTTAATAACAACACCATCTTTTGTGCTGTGGTCAGCGGACTGTACGGGCATGAGTATGCGACAGCCGAGAGAACTGTAGAGGTGGTGGTGGTCGGGAAAGAGGGGAAGGATAGGACGGAAATATAACTTCGTCGAGGTCAGTCATTGTTGCTCCAAACTCACACTGGGAGTCAAAAACTGCGAGCGAAAACGAAATAAATACGCTCATCCAGGCGCTAGCCAGACACTATTGCGTAATTATGATATTACGTCTCCGCTTGCCCGTCAAAATTTGCTTGGGATTCTTTTCAAGAATCTCATCCTGCAAACTACGGTAGAAGGTAGACGCCAGACTAGCGGGCGCCGCAAAGTATAACCACTCCCCTTGAAATTCGTTGAAGAATGTTTGTTCTCGGAAACGGTCCATAAAAACGAAGACTTTCGTGCAGTATAGCATGATCAGGCCTTTAGTTTGCATCAGATCGCACATTCTTACCTCCAATGTCTAAAAACTTTCGTTTTGAAGGGTTGTAAAAACAGGTATAGCCTTAAAAGAATTTTATGCTTCTATTTAATTAAAAATTCGTTTTTTTTTTAAATGAGATCATGTACTGTACAGTATTTTAATTCACTCAGCGTGCCACTGAAAATCGTTCCACATGCCACGCTTGGCACGCGTGCCGTAGGTTGCCGACTCCTGATCTAGATTTTGCCGCTGACGTAGCACTTCTGTCCCATAAACATAATCAGATGCAAAGCAAGATGAAAATACTCAATCAGAGGTCACAGTAAGTGGGTCTGAAAATACACAGGGAAAGGTTAAAGATAATGAGAATAAATGCAGGAAAATATAACAGGACTGAACTTGAAGAAACACCCCTACAAGATGTAGAATCATAATCAGCTGATATTGTTCTCTGTCAGTCTGCCCTGCTTTGATCACTGTGCTTAGTGATAGCACTATACGTGCACTATGTTCAGTGTTAGAGCTTAAGAAATAGTTTATAATGCAAGGAAGTAAAAGCAGTGTACGTTTATTCATTTGAGAACATTTTTCATGCAGTTTAAGGACTTGCTTACTTATTACTTTTGTCACGGTCATAATAAGTATTCACTTGGAACTTTGTGCACCATCTCCATTCAATTTCTCAAGGAGCATAGGTTTTCAACAAACTTATACCAAACCTTACTTCTTCTCCTCACCCTCTCAGCTGTAAAAATTCCATTCCCTTTTCTCGGCTTCTACGCTTACTTCGGATATGTCAAGATGATGATGATTTTCAAGAGATGCTCGAGTTTTTTTCGCCAACGTCTTTATCCTGAAAGCGTTTTATCTGATGCTCTTAATCGCATCAGACACGTTACTCATCAGATGGTACTTACTGCGAAACATACTACTACATCTGACAGACTCAAACTTGTCTTAACTTTCCATCCCCACTGCTTGGCGGTGAAAAAATTCTATTTCGTCATCTACTTATTCTCCTCTCTGATCCTGTTACCCGAGAGTTGTTTAAAGATAACCCGAGAGTTGTTTCAAGTTACGCTTTTGGTGCCATTTCATAGGGATCAAAATTTTAGGAATATTCTTGTACACAGCTGCTTAAGGCATACTAGTCCTTCACACTCTGGTACTAAACTATGGCAACGCCGTATATGTAAGAGCTGTCTGTTTGTACTCCAAACTCAGACAGTTACTTTTCCAAAGGGAAAATTTGTCAATAGAAAGTCTTTCATGTGTGAACTGAGAAACTTGATTTATGCTATCATCTGTGAAAGGCGTGGTATTACCTTTATTGGTGAAACTGGCAGACATTTGGCAGACATTTACCATGGCAAACCTACATCGGTGGCTCTTCATTTTAATGGACCTGACCATCCAGGTAATTCTGATAATAATAATACCGCACTCTGTTCTTGCTTTGAGGCGACCGGACTCGCTTTTCCATTTTTCAAATGGGTTGTCGATCTCCCAATGGCTTAAATGTCCAACATCATTTTGCATGAATTCTAGTGGCTCTCCTCTACTTTAGACTTCTTTATTTCTTCCATGGGTTTTTCAGGATCTTTCTTATAGTTTTTGTTTCTTTTCATATCCTTTTCGTGTCTTTTTTATTGCCGCTACCTTATACATCACTTCCATAGATGTTACTGGATGATGTGATCTTCACTGTTTTATTCCACGGATCTTGCTACTATAATCAGGACTTGTTTCACTAGTTTTGTTAATTCCTTTTGCGTATTGTTGACTATTTTGTTTCTTGTTTTGATATTTCTTTATTTCTGGTTTTGCATTTTTCTTGTGCTATTATTGTTCATTTTTCGTTCATCAGCTGGGTTGTTTACTTTTTTCATCTGTTTGTATCACTCTTTTTGTGTGTGGCTCTCATTCTCTTGCGTGCTTGTGGTATTTTTCTTTGACCTGTCTATAATTCTTGTCCTTGTCACCTGTTTGTAGCTGTGGCTGATGAAGGATGAAACCCGAAATGTCCCGTGTTTCCGGTGTACTATTAATTTATAAAACTGGTTCCATACCATTTTATTGATATATTTATTTTCTTACCAGTTTTACAGCAGACTCCTCATACACTTTCCATGTCTTCCTCCTCATTTTCATTTGTCTCCAGTTCTCTTCTCAATGCATTTTTTGAGTACATCTTTTACCATGGGGATTCCAGAATAAGGATGCATTTTAATGCTATTAACAAGATTCTTCAAATGTGTGTTCTATCACCAGTATCGTCTTCTCATCTCTTGTTCCACTGGCACTTGTCTGGTTCTTGTCATCGATTCCACAATGGTGACCTAGTCATACCACTTCAATTTGTCTCTATGTTCATAAATAATTATCAGCCCCTCTGATGCGTAATCTATTTATGAGAACTTTGTAAAACTAGAACTTTAATAAAATATCTGCACATGCTGTAAACAAAGATTTTTCATAGTTGGAATAATTATGCACAAGCCTTGTGTTGGAATCTGTATATTATGAACAGTTAGTTACAAAGTGGATGTGTAGAGTATTGAGTTATAACAATTGTTTCACATTTGCTTGTACTATAAATGAACAGTTTAGCATTTTTCTCTTTATGTTTATTTTAACATAGATTAGTGTGAGCTCACTGTGATGAAAAGCGTAAAACAGAAATAAATGTTCACGGTTGACGATGGCAATAATTACCGGTGCAACAAGATACTGACCTTGTCTGTGTTTTGGTTTTGGGCTCTTTATACACACCCAGTCTGACTGCTAATGACAAACTACCTAACATATTCATCATTAGGGCACAGGCACAGTGGATTATTTTATGTCAACATATGTATCTGAATGAAAATTAATACAGCTATATTAACTGGCCAGTGGTAACTCCTTGTTCATGAATGCTAACGTAAGTCGCTACAAAGTTAACTTTCCCCCCTCACTTGTGAAACATTAATGTCTCATTATCTAACACTACTAAGAATAAGAGTCATAAAAAGAAACATTAATAGCTAGCACACGTGTATTCAAATATACCAACTGAATTCTGACAATAACACAATATAAAGCTAAAGAAATTTATCAGTTATAAAGCTTAACCTTGCTTTCCTCATAAACATAATATCCTTTCTGTATCTTCTTGTCATCAACATCACAAAACATTGAAACCTGCAGACAAAAAAAACAAAAAGGCCAGTTACTATTACAAACTATATTCTTCCTATACTCCACTGTGTACAATAAAAACAGGACAGAATGCAGGTGAAGTTTGTAAGATTTCATAAGCACCAACCTTTACCTGTAGTCTTATTGTAATGTCTATGGCAAATCACTTGAAAAGACGGTAGCCAGACTGTTATGATTAAAATTCATAACACATCTGTCGATATCAAAACAGTTTGACAAGTAGTCATATTTGTTTATGACCAGTGACCCTTGGTTACAGGAAGTACGTCATTGCCTTTTGGCCTAGTAGCAGACGCCTAGAGTTGCCGTTTGCTAAAGTCAGCGATCTATTGTTGGGTCTCTTGGCTGTGTGTTCTTCAAGACACACGGACGTGTGTGTTATAAGCGCCTGAGAATTATTATACTTCACTTTCGATTCCTACATTGTTTGACCACTAGCTCATCCATACATCTCCGTGTGATGAGTCTAGTTTATGTATGATATTAATTCATATGGATGTCAGGAAAGTGAGTACAAATATATTTATGAGAAATCTGTCGAGGACAGTGTTGTAGTGACGGACGACATGGAAGTTTACTGAGGACTGTATTTCCATATTTAGCCAATGTATTGTATGGCTTTACTGAAGAGATTTGAGGAGCATTGTGGATGTTATTAAACTATATATTTTGAAATCGTCCAACCTGGCCTTCGTGGTGATATTATTCGTTGGAGATAGGCTGTATGCTGGGACTAACTACATACCCCTATATGGACATTGGCCTGAGTAAACCTACTACTCATATAAATATTATAAAACAGACCCGCAACACAGACAAGTAATGATCCATCTAGAAAATAAACACATCTTCCCTGATACACAGGATAGCTCTACACACCAATGAAAGTAACCACAAGTTACGATGGAATGTTTGCAAACGATGTATATGAGAAATTCCAATATAAGCGAGAAATGTCTGCTGTGGCAATTGACTTAAAGGATGCATGCAGCATTGTGAGCTTAGCATCCTGATTTGCATGAAAGTATAGCGGTATGCAGTGTTAAACCCTTGACTAACAAGATGGATAGTTGCTGCCTTAATTCTTTGACTCTGGAGCAATGGTCTGTCTGTTGGTCAGTTCTGACACCCGGGTTGAAACAACGGTGAGACTGCTGTTTTTAGTTTACCAAAAATAAATGTTAAAATTCATCTGTTTAATTCAGCCTACGTTTTAAATGCATAAGATGACTTCCATTACTATTTAAACAACCAATATGAGTATAGTTAAGCACTGTATGTAAGTGATTTGATGTTATTATTAAAATTTGTGTTTGCATTTTTCTTCGTTATTGCTACAGAAATATGTCACAATTTAAATATACACATTCTAAGCCTCTGAAGTGAATAACTGTGTCAATCTTACTTAGAAACATTGATCATTGTTTAATAGTCACAGTTTGTTGTCAAATGACAGAATCAATGCAGAAATGTTAGACATATTATATTTAGCTCACGAGTGGGCGTGACCATTAAAAGCCAACAGAACTAGACCTACAGTTACATCTAATGGCTAGTCCTAGGTAGAAGGTAAAAAGTTAGTTGCTTATCCTTTACAGCACGTGGCAATCAACCCCAGCTTTTATTGGCTGTTTGTGATTTTTCTAGGCAATTTTTTTCATTCAGTAGTTTGCCATTGCTTTCTGAACGGTACGGCACTTATACCATTGTTAAAAATCCACACAAAGCGATCTGCTACCAAACCGCCTGCAGCAGGTTTTGAACCTGGTATATCTGGATTATGAAACTGCGTTCATATCCATTAGGCCACAGGGAATATTGTTAAAACCTTAAATATGTGGAAAAGGTTTTAAGTGATGTTATTCTACATTTTCTGTTGTTGAAAATTACGTAGTGCACTATTCTATATGGGAGCCGCAGTAGCATAGTGGTTAGTGCACTGGCTTCCTAGCTCAGTGGTCTATGGTTCAATCCCCAGATGAGGTGGGATTTTTTTAGGCCGCAATCGGCTCCTGGGTCGACCCAGCCCCATCTGGGTACCAGAGCAACTTCTGGGAAGGTTAAGGCGGCCGGCGTGATGCTGACCACATCATCCCTAGTGTGCCGATGGTCAAGAAAATATGGGCCTAACACCATATTCCCAATATGACTCAATGGGCTTGTAACGGGGTCCTTTACCTCCTTACTATTCTATATATTTTGTTATTTTTATAAGGGACCATAGTAAAAAAATGGTGTGAACACCACTAAATGTGGCCATATTCAATGTTTTATTACTTTGTAAATGGAATACCTAGAAGTTTTAAGACTTAAAAAAAAATGTTACTGTCTGCAACAATAAATTGTCTTTGATAAGTCATACAGTGAACTTTTTAGTTTTTAAAAATGTACATACATTTTGTTTTTTTTATGAATGCCGAATGTGCTTTCATTAATACCAACAAAGACACTGTATATTATAACTCTATCCACTTCCCTACAGTTTACTATATAATGTATGCATGTTCACAGAAAAAATTTACATACAATTTACAGTAGAAGATTGTACACTTCACTGTTCAGAATTCTTAAAAAAATAATTCTGGCACAGAGTGGAAAATAATTACGGAATGAAAGAGTTAATGGGGAGATCAACTGCATTTCACTTGGGAACATGGGCATCAGAACCAATGCACATATACACTGGACTTCCCCAGAGTTTTCCTCTATCACCAGTGTTAACATATACACAGCAAAAGTTGTTGTTGCTCGTCCATCACGGGTGATGAAGACCACTCTGTTCATCCAATTATTAGGAATATGTTAGGTTAGTCTATGGGTATGAAGGTGACTGATGAGCCCGATGCGGGTCTGGAAAGATCTCGGACAGTGTGGGCAGGGAATGTTTGCTTCATGTGAAGGTTTTATTACACGGTCTTTTCTAGCTTGTCTCCGCTGTTACGCTGCTGCTCTTCTGGATGATTCGCATGCCGCTGCACCTTTACGAAGAGATATGCGCCAAGCAGTTCGGTCTTGCGCAGCAGCTTCCCATGTGTCAGGGTTTATGTCAAAGGTTTTCAATGAAGTCTTTAACGTGTCTTTGAAGCGCTTCTTTTGGCCACCATGGGAGCGTTTACCCTTCTGCATCTCACCATAAAAGAGTATCTTTGGCAGTCGATGGTCTGGCATGCGGACTACATGACCTGCCCAGCGAATCTGTGACTACATCAGAACAGTATCGATGCTAGGGATACCAGCTCTGTCAAGAACGGCGGTATCCGGGATCTTGTCTTGCCATTTGATATTCATTACCTTCCTGAGACAGACTGTATGGAAGTGGTTTAGCTTCTTTACGTGGCACCTGTATGCAGTCCATGTTTCACATGCATAAAGCAGCACTGGAAGCACCGCAGCTCTGTACACCTTCAGCTTTATCTGTAGACTAATGCCACTTCGATGCCAAACGTTGGTGTATAGTCTGCCAAATGTGCTGCTGGCTTTTGAGATCCTGGTGTTCACCTCATCATCAATGACGATGTTCTGGGATAGTGTGCTACCAAGGTATGTGAATCTGTTCACAACATTCAGTTTCTCACCATTTACCTTGATGATTGGCTCAGTATAAATTGTGCCAGGAGCTGGTTGGTACATGATTTCTGTTTACTCCGTGTTGATGGTAAGCCCAAAGTTGGAACAGGCTTCGGAGAATCTATCCACGCTATGCTGCAGATCAGCCTCTGAGTCAGCATTGAGGGCACAATCGTCAGCAAACAGAAGATCTCTGATGGTGTGTGATTTGACCTTGGTTTTTGCTTGAAGCCTCCTAAGGTTAAACAATTTTCCATCAATACGATATCTGATGTCGATTCCTGTGTCCCCGTCACTGAAAGCATCAGTCAGCATAGCAGAAAACATGATACTGAACAGAGTCGGTGCAAGTACACACCCTTGTTTAACTCCATTTGAGACGGGCAAAGGCTCCGATAGCTCACCGTTTTCCTGAACTCTAGCCTACATTCCATCATGCAGTTGCTGCACTATTGTGATAAATTTCTTTGGGCAGCCGTATTTTGCCATGATCTTCCATAGACCCTCTCTACTGACCGTGTCGAACGCCTTTGTCAAGTCGATGAAAGCTGTGTACAGGTCACAGTGCTGTTCTTGGCATTTTTCTTGTAGCTGTCTTGCAGCGAACACCATATTGGTAGTTCCACGTTCTTTCCAGAATCCACACTGACTTTCAGGTAAAAGACCTTTGTCAAGATGAGCCGTAAGGCGATTCAGAAGGATTCTGGCGAATATCTTCCCAGCAATTGATAATAGAGAGATGCCTCGATGATTGTTACAGTCTTGTCGATTACCTTTACGTTTATATAGATGTATAATTGACACATCTTTGAGATCGTGTGGGATGGTTTCACTCTGCCACATTTGCTGGAAGATCATGTGAAGTTTCTCTATCAGAAATGTACCGCCATCTTTATAAACCTCAACAGGAATTGAATCGGAGCCGGGCGCCTTTCCACTAGAAAGTGCAGTCATCCTCTACCCCCTCTTCCTGCCTTAGCTGCGCATGACGGAAGAGGGTCTCTTACTCTACATAAGGGGTTTGTGAATAATAATCCAGTCTCAGTTTTATTTGATTCTGGATGCACGACTGTTGGTATTAGACAGTCTCTAGTCCATCCATCTTATGCAACAGGTAATATGGTGAAATGTGTGACATTCGGGGGGACACTTGAATCTTTTCCGACTGCCATAGTCCACATTGCCACACCATTTTTCACTGGTTATATACACGCATGTTTGCTCAGAGCACCTATCGCTGACCTTACTGTCGGACAGATACATGGTGTAAAGGTGTGTACACCAGAACAAATTGCTGCTTGGGAACAGCAACATCACCTTACTGCTGCTACCTTAGGGACTATGCCAAAATCTTTTCAACAGATAAGTTCTGCAAACGTCATACATTCTGCTTATTTTGTGCAATCTTGCAGTATTGATGATACAATTGTTCATCATGCTAATTTTGGTGCTTCTTTTAGCCCAGTTTGACATACCTCGGTACGTCGCAACTCTAACCAGGACTCTTCTTTGACTACTATTATAGAAGAAGATCCTTCAGTTTTAACGGACACACACACTAACTTTGTCGTTACGACTGAGTCTATATCCAGTCACGTTGATGGCAACTTCTTTGCTGCAAAGACTAGTGTTTTCTCTGCTACATGTACGAACTTAATTGTTAGTACATATCTATACCTTATGAGTTTCTTTACTTTTCTTACTGGGCCGGTTAGCTCAGTATCTTCGTCTTTTATGACATTTTGTTGTACTTTCTGCTTTCCTTTTAAACTTCGACTTAGGTCCAAGTTTACCAATGGCTGTTTTTGCATCTTTATTGTATGCTTCTTGTGTCTCTCTTTGCTCAGTACACTGGCTATGACTTCAGGTCAGCCTGGGAGATGTGCGCATTTATCAACGGCATTTCCTTTGTCTTGCGCAAAATCTCAGATTGTCAGCCGTGATTACAACCTTAATCATCATGACACTCTTAGTCATCATTACCATCTTCTGGATTTGCCTTTTGACGTGGGTATCATGTGTATATTCACGACTTTTCTACACATGATTCTACTTGACTCTGATTTCTAGATTTCGGGGTTAATTGTATACCCACGACTCTATATACATTAGCATACTCCGGTAGAACACTTTATGACCCTGTTTTACTCATTTTTGGGAATTAGTTTGTACTACTTTCTCTGTTACCTTTTCATGTGTAACGGAGGAAGGTTTGATTATCCATACAGAGGCCGGAAGTTTACACAGCCACAATCAGTAGATTTATTGTAGAATTAGCTGTTGTATATCATAACATCTTTCCATTACCAAACAGAGTTTTCCATTTGTATTTTTTTCACAGCATATGCTTGGCCAGGAAAGTCTAAGCTACTGTATTATATGTGTGAAATGCCTACCTTTGGAATTGTTGCAAGAGTTGTGTTCCTGTGGAACCAGTTTGTCGCCACTAAATGATGTTGAGCTTCTTATTTACAGCATGTCTCTGGATCTCTAGGACTTCCAGATGTTGTTTATAATTTATTTCAGATATGAGATTATATTGTATAGAAATATTAGTATAGTATATTATATTAGAGAGAATTATATTAAGTTAGGACGTAACTTCTTTATGATATTCATGTTTCATGACGATATGTTGCCTCATTATTGTGCATCATTGCATTGATATATGGGTCGTATACTTCTGAGTTTTAGATGATGAACGAATTACATTTGTAATTATGATTATGCTATTTTTGCTTCATTTATCATTGCGATTCATCTCAATTTTGTAGTTTTTTTTTTAGAAATATGTATTCATGAGAGAATGTATTTTTCTGGCATTGTATATTTTTTCTTTGCAAGGCGAGTGATTGTGCGTCACCTATTGCCATGTGTAATGGTGTTGTATATTTTTGAGGTCCATTATCAGCTCATCATTTGTACTACATGAACGTATTTACTTGATTGTCCTGTACATTAGGCTATTCTCTTTTTAGATGATAGCTAATTATTTGTTTTTTGATGTGGATTATCATTATTTTTTGTAATGTATGCTATTGTACTATTCATTGATATGATGCATGGTTTAAGATCATCGTTTACCTTGATATATCTCTGTTTTCTCTACTCTTATTTCATGGCTTTCTTTCTTTACTGCTCATCCCTCTTGTATTTCATCTGTTCTGGTTACTTTTATCTTGATGTGATGGCGAGTCTAGACGTCATATAGGTGCATATTCCTATGAAGTTGATATACTTCGTATGCTTATCTCTTTACTTTTCTATATTTCACTTTATCTGTACTTTATATGTACTTCTATCCTTCTTTGCTTCATATATATATATATATGGCTTTACATAATTTATTCCTTATATGTAGAGATTAATATTTATCAACCTCTTTAATTTTTCTTTGAGGCATTTTGTAAAAAAAAAAAAATGTTATCATTTTTTTTTCCCCGGGGGGTGGTGTAAACTGTTAAAGTTGGATCTAGTCTAGGGGAAGTTATCAGTGAGATACTTGTATATACAGGCCGGATGGTTGTTACCTCCCTTGTTGTCCGTTAATGTGTTTAAAATATAACTTCGCGTTTTTTCGCGAACGTTCTAGATCGAATGGTCCAGAACACGGGGTGAACGAAATTCATCTCAGGGCGGAACCCGCGCTGAGCTGGTTTTTTTAGGCGGGGAGTTTTTGTCGGTCATTGGAATGCCGAGAGAGCTTGGAGAAAGGGGACTGACGTGTTATGGTCAGTGTGCCCCAAACATGAAGTATAGTTTGGAAATGGATTTATATTTCCTAAGATTCTTTTCATAAAAGCCGAGGATATAGGCTTAGATTTTTCCTGCAGAAGGTACATTCATAAGACGGTTTTCAGGCCGTTATGTGAATTATTATTATTGGGAAGGTGTTTACTCCCACGAGTTGTATTGACCCAGGCCTAGGGGGTACATTGAGTCTGACAATAGTATTATTATTTTGTATGCTGCGAGAGATGCAGTTTCCCCGTTTGGACGAATAATGTGGCCAAGAGATTTATGATCATTATGAATAATGTGGCCAAGAGTTTTATGATCATTAGCTACTGTACTTGTGTAGCCGCTGTTGTTGGATTTTTATGCTCCGCATGTATACCTGAAGTGTCATATATATTTGATCGTGAACTGTATTCTTGACGGTGTTATGTTGCTGATGTCCTTTGTAACTTTGTAGCAATAAATATGTGGAACATTCCTTGGATTTACCCATTTTCTGACTTCTGCATATGTGCTAGTATGTGTGAACATTGTTGACCCATATTAGGACTACACGCATTCGCGCTTACTCATGCCTATACACTCACACACCTGTCGGCCACCTGTGTAAGCCCGACACAGCGCTGATTGTATCCATCAGCGCTCTTAAGATAACAGAACATTATTACCTGTAAGTACCCGGCGTTGCCCGGTGAGTTCCCTTGCACAGTAACATTATTTACACATATGTTTACCAGTGATGGCCTGTGTGGCCTAGTGTGTGAATAGCTATTGGACAGTACTGCTATACAATCCTCAGAATTTAGTCGTCTACAGTGGTGGCCTATACATCATACATAATCTTAATGACAGCCTGTCATCAGTGGAGTACTTTCAATAGTGGATTGCTATAAAGAACCTGTTCTCATTGCCCACCATACTTGATCTCCACTTACGAACTGACCGCATTATGACTGTTACACCTCCCAAACAGCAAAAGTAGCCACAACTCAATAAACAGGGCTGGAATGAACATTAACTTTAACAGATGACAATACATCTACAGGACTGGTTTAGACATACAGGAAATGGCTAAAAGCATACATGAGATACTACAGCAGTTTCTAAATGGTGCAAGGAAACTAGCTGAAAGGTCAGTCCCAAAAAACGCCCATGTGATGTGACACTCCTTGAACAACTGAACAGTAAAGGCAGACCTCCCTAACGTTACTCTCAATGGATGGAACACTGAAAGGCAGCACAGGCTGAAACCTTGTGCAGAAGTGATTGTGGACTATTGTATATGACAGCTGATTCTATTAGTTCCTTAAATATTATGTCAACTATTCAAGAATCAGTCCATAACCCTGGTGTAATTTATTTATTTTTCTAGGATCTTTCAGACGTTCCACTATCAGGTTTAACTTATAGCGGATAGTCAGTAAGGTTACGTGTGTGTGTGTGTGTGGCCATCCTCCTTAATAGAATTTATGGTTCCCATGTATCCATTCAATTTCCACGTTTCTTTACATTCTGCCCAATTCCTAATTTTCTGCCTTTACTTCAATTCAGATTTAAGAAACAAAACAGCAAAAATACTGAAGTCGTCAAACATTAATGGGAAGAAGGTGGGAGGTTAAATAAAAATCACACAATGTTCTGCATTGTCATTTTATTTAAGCTCTTGGTTCATTCAGGTTATCGGTCTAAGTAGCAAGTTCATGTTCTTTGTATAAAATTATCAATTCTGTTCTTAGTAATACTAATAGTATTGAATGGTTCTTAACTTTCACAGATACATTTAAAAAAGTTCCCTTTAGGGTGAGCTGGATGTGAAGATGTGATTTTTATCACTGTGTGGTAATTTCTTTACAGGAGCCCTCATGAGATTTTAATTCTCAGTGAGAACGAAAACATTCCACCTTCCACAGGCCATCAGAATCTGTTAAGTTCAGGTGCTATACTGCTGATAGTTTTTGTTTTCTTTTTCCTTACACAAGAGTACTTACAGCAAGCCCAATGCATGGTCATCCTTTTTTGACCTCCAGCTAAGCACAATGCTACAGTATTCAAATAAGGAAGTGAACCTGTCTGAGAGGCTAATTGCACCCTTACTGACTCCTGAAATCATTCACACACTTCCAGGGAATCTCCCTGTGGTGAAACATGTAAAGAATCCAGCATTACCCACACTAATATATGTATATAAACCAATAAAACGGTATTGAATCAGTTTTACAAATAACGGTTCACATGAAACAAGGGACATTTCGGGTTTTACCCTTCGTCAGCCACAAACAGGTGACAAAGACAAGAATTACATATAGGTACTACAAAAACATACGATGATGAGAAACATTCACTAAATGAGCGATACAAGCAGGTGGAAAAAGTAAACACCCACAGTGATGAGCGAAGAAAGAACAATAATAATGCAAGAAAATCGTAAAACCTAAAAGAAATACCTAAACAAGAAAGTAAATAAACAACGAAGCGAAAAAAAGAATGAACAAAACTTTGGAACAAGTAAAAGATCACTTAGCTAGATCCGTAGATGCTTGGAATAGAAGACCGTAAGTACTCTGTCCAAGAAATCTCTAAGGAAATGATGTATAAGATAGCGACAATTATAAAAGATACAAAAGGATACGAAATGAACCAAAATAAAAACATAAGAAGATAGATTGAAAAAACAACGAATAAAGAAGAATGAAAAAGAGAGAAAAGCTACCAGAATTTATGCAAAATGATGTTGGACATTAAGCCCATCAGGAGATAAACGCCCATTTGAAAAATAAGACTATTCTCCAACAAAAAGCGAGTTCGGTCATCACCGACACATGAAAAGAGGGCAGTCACATGAATACTGGAATTACCTGAATGGTCAGGCCTGTTGAAATGAAGGGCCACCGGTAAATGTTTGCCATGATAGATGTCATTCAAGTGCTCACGAAACCTGTCTGCCAAACTCCTCCACAGTAAGCTTGGAGGAGTTACTTGAGCCCCAGACAAAACTCTGGCTTTTTACCTGGCTGGCTGCATGCAGGAGGATCTCACTATGGGCGCAGGAGGATCTCACTTTGGGCCCATGAGGGGTAGGGGGAACTGAGACGTGGCTCTGTGTAGGACATGACAATTCCTACAGAGAGCCCAGAGCCAGAGCACAGTATTTTAACTCTGCATATCTTGATAGCCGCCACAGTTACACTCATCAGTAGTTCGTATCTTTAGCTTCTTCAATAGATGTTATCCCAGTCTGTTGTGGCCCGTGTAGAGTCTGAAAATTATCACTTGTTCTCTTCTGCTGAGCTGGTAATATGCAACATTTTGTGTTTGAGTCCTGGATGCTCTGCATCCCATTTGTTTCTGTATCTGGTTCCGATAAAACTCTTTGCCCCTTCAAAAGTTATGCTTGTGTCAGGTTGAGGTAGCTTTCCACCTGTCTTTGCCAATTTGTTGGCCTCTTCATTGCAAGGGATGCTTCAATGAGACGGGATGCATTGTATCACAACCCTTTTGAATCATTGATATAGTTTGTGAAGCACTACTCTCAGGTCACCCAGATCTGCATTATTCTGGCTCCTCAGCATTGCAACTATTGACAGTGCGTCTGTGAAGAAAACAGCTTATCTCTGTGCCACTAAAACCTCTGCTGCAGTTTTTGAGGCCTCTGCCTCTGCTCTAAGTTACTCAAGAAATTTCCTGTTGCCACTGACATCTTTTTTGTGTGTACCAGTGCGCAGAAGAATACCAATGGAGTGAGAATTAAGACAGAGATGTCATGGATGGCAGAGACAATGACCACAGGTGAAAAAAATATTCAAGGAAAAAGAGGTGGTTAAATGGTGTGAGGACACCAGCTTCAAGGTCAATCCCAACAAACTTGTGTGCTGTGGTGCTCCTTCAACAACTCCACACAGAGAAGCAGATCTTCCAGACATTAATTTCAGTGGACAGAAAATGGAAAGGCATGACATCATGACATGCTGAAATACTTTGGAATAATATTTGATTGTGGGTTATCATACAAGTACCATGTTGATCTAATCATACAGAAGTGCAAGAGAGGTCTGGCAGCCCTAAAAACAATGGCCGAAGCACACTGAGATGGCTGTTTCTCCTGTATCATCTAATAGTCATGTCAGTCATAGAGTATGGTCTGGGAATACTCACGCTGTCAATATCACACTGTAAACGATTGGAACACATTGAAAATGAAGGGATGCATGTAGTCTTGGGTTTACCCTGGAGCCCCTCATACACAAATGTTCCAGTGTTACCCAATGTTACTTTCATTAGTCTATAACTGCCCAGGGTATCAGCGAGGATGTGTACATTTTCAAGGTGGTTCATTACTTGTCTTGCTACTATCTTTTCAAGTAATTTACCATAGACATTCTGTAGCGTGATAATTTGATAGCTGCTGAGCAGTGTGGGGTCTTTACCTTGGAATAACATTTCATTGCAGGTTATCATACAAGTACCATGTTGATCTAATCATACAAAAGTGCAACAGAGGTCAGGCAGCCCTAAAAGCAATGGCCGCCACACACCTGGATCAGAGACTACTGTTTCTCCTGTATAATCAGTTAGTCATGTCTGTCATCGAGTATGGTCTGGGAATACTCACGCTGTCAATATCACAATGTGAACGATTGGAACGCAATCAAATGATGGAACGCATGTAGTCTTGGGCAGTACGCGAGATACCCCCATCATGATGATGCGGTACATGCTTGGATTGCTGTCGATTAGATGCAGATATGCAATGGCTCAGTCGAAAGCCTATATGCGAGTAAGGATCCCGTTACACGCCCATTGAGGCATATTGGGAATACGGTGTTAGGTCCATATTTTCTTGACCATCAGCACACTAGGGGTGACGTGGTCAACATCACGCCGGCCGCCTTAACCTTCCCAGAGTTGCTCTGGTACCCAGTTGGGGCTGGGTCGACCCAGGAGCCGGTTGCGGCCTAAAAAAATCCCACCTCTTCTGGGGATCGAACCATAGACCACTGAGCTAGGAAGCCAGTGCACTAACCACTATGCTACCGCGGCTCCCTATATGTGAGTAACCACAGACAAAAGGCACCCCCTGCATGGAAACATAGCTGGCATTAAGGGAGCAAGAACAAAGCGAGAAATGTCATGAATAGCACAGGCAGAGGCAGCAATTAAGCAGGTGACCACAGTTGAAAATATATTCAAAGGGAAAGAGTGGAATAAGTCAGATAAGAACTGGATGAACTACCAGCATGTCATCATCAGCCTTGGTAGAGAGTGCAGAACTTGGGAAAATGGGAGGGTAGAGCTGGAAGTTGATTAACTGATAAATGATCATACTGGGGATGATGATGCCATGGGTCTGTAATTCACGGTGAGAAATCAGGGTGGGGCTTCTTTGCTAGAGTAAAGGGCAGAATCATCGCCGAGCATAGCAGCGTTTACATGATAATCTCCAGCATGAGAATGGAAGTAGAGGCAGCTACTGCAGCTTTAAGGTGGCTGTCTGAGAGTTCATTAACAGGGGCAGTTATTGTAACAGACTCACAATCCATGCTTTGGAAGGTCAAAAGTAGATGGCTCTGGCATGAATGGAATCTTCAGGAACTGGTGTGGATCTACTGTCCTAGTCATGCAGGGGTATACGGCAATGAAAGAGCTGAGCTGACAGACCAGCTTCAAGAGCACCCATAAAAGGTGCATTGGATGTGGATAAGGGAGAGATACTGAAGGCAATTAATGATCACCAAGAGAATGACACTGCAATTGATGAATCATCAAGGCTAAGACTGCTGGAATTTGGCATTTAAAAAAAGACCAGCAGGATAGACGTATGAGAGGATGCATCTGGCGTGTACACAACCAGCGCGAAACAATTAGCATTCTTACCTTCGACACTTGCTGAGGAAACTGAGCACCTATGGGTTTGCTTGGAGTGCAGTGACATTGATTCTGATCAACAATAACTCTACTATTGATGTCTCCACCATCTGGTGTTACTATGCATCCTAGGTATGTAAATGTGTCTGTCTTTCTAGCTTCTGGTTGCTTATTGTTAAGAGCTCAAGACTGACCACATTGAGAGTCATTACCTCTGTCTTTTTTAAACTGATGTACAGACCCACTTGTTGGTTATACATATTCAGTCTATGCTTTTTCCTGGATGTTTTAATGTGAATGTCAGAGTAGTGCAATGTTATCTGTATATTCCAGTATAGAGAACGTTGTCATCTAGCGCATCACCTAGTCAATGACCATTAAAAATAAAGTGGTTGATAAGGGGTATCCCTGTTGTACTCCTGTTTTCACCACCCTTGTGTTACCGGGGCCCGAAAGGGGAGCAAAGAATAGTAACACTGTACCCTACCAGGCATGTCGTAAAAAGCGACTAAGGAGGGTTGGGCATGGGGCTGGTTACCCCTGTGGTGAAAAATTCTAATACCCATATATAAATTAGAACATAAATGTAAAGCAGAACGAAATAATACGATAGGAAGAAGAATGGAGAAAGACCAGTGCGTTCCCAGTATAGATAACGCCTTAGTTGTATAACGCCGTAATGGCTAACACAAGATTTCTACTTGTCCTAATTCGTTCGTTCCTAAATAAAATGCTTGAGCCTAACAATACGGCGATAACCATAGTTCTAAAAATAGAATGTGTAGTAAAATCTTCTGAACGACCTTGATTTTAAAAACTAACACTAGTGCAAAATCGCGCACAAGGTTAGCCTTGGAAAGACAGACGGGCTTAGAAGAAAAGAGAGAGAGAGAGATAGACGGACTGTGGAACATGGTCACACAAGCAGCTCGTCGTGTGTTTAAAAAATAAACCAACTCGCAGTGTGCATGGCCTGATTTTGTTTTCAAATAAACAGTGATGAAAAAAACTAATGATACGATGTTAGGTTTTAAAAACAGGTTTAATTCTTATTAGGAAACCTGATATTTTACGTAGGGCTCCTGACTTTATAATGATAGTACAGTCGTAAAGGATTGAACAGGTGGTAGTTGAAATTAAACACTTAACATCGAAAAAAGATTGTATTCTTAACTACACCACTTAGCCCCTTGAAAATCATATATTCATGTACAGGAAGGCTAGTGGACTAGGAATATGTAAGAAATTATCTATAAAGTCCATTAGATAATTAGATATTGGTAATAAAACAT
Organism: Oreohelix idahoensis; assembly: GCA_024509875.1. Lineage (NCBI taxonomy): Eukaryota > Metazoa > Mollusca > Gastropoda > Stylommatophora > Oreohelicidae > Oreohelix > Oreohelix idahoensis. Next base: position 79,821 of record JAMPIV010005681.1, read on the forward strand.
ATAGAGAACAGAGATACTGTCAGGTATGGTCATATCTGCTTGGGATGGAAATCCCTGACTTTTGTGAAACATAGTAGTGACAGAAAGTCTAAGATAGTACGTGGGAGGCCATTGGCTGAACTTTGAAGTTAAAAGAAATTGGATTGGGTGACCTATGAATAACAAATAAATGCCTAGAAACGGAGTAGAAGTGAATGAAAATGTTGGAATGACTGGGTACTCTTTTGAATATATTCAAAACGATTGGTCAATACACTGGATATTGGCAGAAGAAATCTTAGAGGGGACGCCATATCGTTACACATTTTGAGAGATGAGATCAGGCAGTGTTATCCAAAATTAAATATATGATAACAGCTTGGACATACCGCAGATCAAACTGTGCCAGTCATCTTTAGTGTGTTTTCCTTACGAATTGTGGTAAGCTAGACATTTTTAATCTGTATTTTATATGAAAATTGAATGTGAAATGATAAATTATGTCTGTATGTGTGCGGTTCAGTAGCAAACATGAGGCAAAGCCTAGATATTGCTCCACCATGTAAAAGATTGTCAGAGAGGAGTATAACTGCATATATATATATTGGATTGCCATATAGTAACATAACACCTATCCTATTGTATGGAAGGGATTACAGCTGGAATTGCAGAGGCGTTGTAACCATTAGGGAGAGGAATACTGGTGTATATTGTCACATGAAAAGCTAGCAGTTGGCCTAAAGCGCTGAACTTTATGTTTGTTTGTACTGTCATGTACTTCAGTGTGGAATAATATTGTATACTAGTTAGTAAGAAGGATGCATAACCTTCACTTTCAGGGACCGTGGTATAGGTGGTGATATTGCATCGTCTGGTCTGAGTACTGCGTGATCCAGAAAGTTGGCAGCAGACTCCCTGCACAAGATAGCGGCCATTGTCTATCATATTATCAAACTGAGAAGCAAGCAAGCAGAGGATACAGGTTTCCTGCAGCTGCATTATGAGATAAGAGCATGTCAGCATGTAAAGCCCAACCTTGAATAAAATACCCCTGAAGTGAACTTTATTATAAAGACAAAGGGACAGAAATTTTAAAGAAACAGAATCTGTGAATCCTTTAATATTATTTCCACCAGTAACAAACACATGAAGTCATGATGACAAACAACAACCTAGCACTAAAAGCCAGTATTACCTCATAATAATACATCACAACACTACACTTATATTACAATACTATTATATGTCTGGACAAAGATCTTTTGTATAAATTCTTGTACATAAACATTGTGCTTACATTTGATTGTGATTCCTGATTCACATTGTAGTAGGATCAGGATATCTATATATTGAAAAAGCTAATACATTGTATAAAATTTAACACTTGACTTACTTAAGATAAATCTTTAGAGTGTTATGTGTTTGTGATTGTCATAGTGTTGTAAACTGTTGTGAATCTTAACTTAGGTGTTTATCTGTCTGTTGGTTTTGTGAACTTACACTTCATCACTATCATAACCCTAGACATTAAACGAAGTCATCATACAATTCAAGAATAAGTCTGATTGAGGTCGAAATGTGGTAGCAAGCAAGGTTCTCTGTAACACACCAACCTTATTAGATACAGAGACCTTCACAGCTGATCTCATTCAGTACACTAAGTCCCCAATAACTATATTTATATAATCCCAGCTCACCACAACCCCATACTGTAAAAAACTTTTTACCACAAAAACTTCAACAAACATGGACAAGTCAAATAAAGAATATAAATCAACTCAGCCACCCAAGACAGAAGATGGTCCTCTGGAAAGGAGGCGCATGAAGCAACCTAGAGAAAGCGGAAAGAAGTCTGGGTTGCCGACTAACCTTTTTTCGTCTAGGAAAATCTCCAGGATTGGCACCTGGAATGTTCGCACTCTGTGTGAAGAAGGGAAAACTGCACAGGTAGCAGCAGAAATGTAAAATTACAGGATTGATATCCTGGGTCTCTGCGAGACACGGTGGAAAGGCATAGAGAAGAAGAGATTGATCACAGGAGAAATGGTGTTGTCCTCAGGACATGAGGAGGAAAGATCCCACCACAGTGAAGGGGTAGCTCTAATGCTGTCCAAGGAAGCACTGAAGGCACTTATGGAATGGGAAGCAATGGGACCACGAATTATAACAGCAAGGTTTAAATCAGCAAAAAAGAAAGTAAATATAAACATCATTCAGTGTTATGCACCAACAAACGATAAAGAAGAATCTGTGAAAGAAGACTTTTACACCAGACTACAAAGTGACTTGGACAATAAGAAAAGAAAGGACATCAAAATTTTGATGGGGGACCTAAATGCGAAAATAGGAACAGACAACACTGGCTTTGAAGAAATCATGGGAAAGCAGGGATTAGGTATGATGAACGAGAATGGGGAACTATTAGCAAACTTCTTATCTTCAAATCAACTAGCTATAGGAGGAAACATATTTCCACATAAAAGAATACATAAAGCAACATGGATATCACCAGACCACAGAACTGAGAATCAGATTGATCACATATGCATAAGCAAGAAGTTTAGGTCATCATTGCATGATGTGAAAGTATGTAGAGGAGCAGATGTTGTATCAGACCACCATCTTCTGTTGGCTAAAACAAAATTAAAACTCAAGAAATTTACAACAGCATATAGCTATAGACAACAGTATAATGTGGGATATCTAAGAAATCAGGAAATAAGAGAAAAATTTTCAATCACAGTATCCAAGTACTCGAACAGCTGGAAGATGATACGGAAGACCACTGGCAACAAGTAAAAAATATATGGAACGAGACATGTGAAGCAACATTTCCACATAAAAGAACGTAAAGAAACATGGATATCACCAGACCACAGAACTGAGAATCAGATTGATCACATATGCATAAGCAAGAAGTTTAGGTCATCATTGCATGATGTGAAAGTATGTAGAGGAGCAGATGTTGTATCAGACCACCATCTTCTGTTGGCTAAAACAAAATTAAAACTCAAGAAATTTACAACAGCATATAGCTATAGACAACAGTATAATGTGGGATATCTAAGAAATCAGGAAATAAGGGAAAAATTGTCAATCACAGTATCCAAGTACTCAAACAGCTGGAAGATGAAACAGATACAGAAGACCACTGGCAACAAGTAAAAAATATATGGAATGAGACATGTGAAGAAGTACTGAGAAAAATAGAACATCAGCACAATGCATGGATAACAACAGAAACCATTAGTAAGATAGAAGACAGGAAAAACAAGAAAGCAGATTTAAACAGAAGCAAAACCAGAAGCTCCAAAGCCAAGGCTCATGAAATGTACATAGAAGCAAATAAAGAAGTAAGAAGAAACATCAAAAGAGTCAAGATGAAATATATTGATGATTTGGCAAGGGAAGCAGAGGAAGCTGCAGCAAAAGGAAATATGAGGGACCTGTACAACAACACAAAGAAGCTAACAGGGAAATATAAGCCAGCAAATGGCCTCATAAAAGAATGGAAAATTGCTTAGTAATATACAAGAACAAATGAAGAGATGGACAGAACATTTTGAGGAACTTCTCAATAGACCATCTCCAACTAATCCCACAGACATCCAGCCAGCAGAAGAGGAGCTACAAATCAGCTGTGAACGACCACGTAGAGAAGAAATAAAGAAAGCCATAAAGCTTCTGAAAGATGGAAAAGCAGCTGGTCCAGATTGCATTCCAAGCAGAGGCCATCAAAACAGATATTGATACCTCTACAGAGATATTATACAAACTACTTGGCAAAGTCTGGGAGAGAGAGGAAATACCAGCTGAATGGAAGGAAGGTTATCTGGTCAAGTTGCATAAGAAGGGAAATTTACAAGAGTGCACAAATTATAGAGGAATAATGTTACTATCAGTGCCAGCAAAAGTATTAAACAGAATCATCCTGGAGAGATTAAAAGAGTCCATAGACAAGCAACTGAGAGATGAACAAGCAGGTTTTCGACAAAATAGATACTGTACAGACCAGATAGCCACATTGAGAATAATAGTTGAACAAAGTCTGGAATGGAATTCACCGGTATACATCGGATTCGTGGACTATGAAAAGGCATTTGACAGTGTAGACAGATAATCGCTTTGGAAATTGATGAGGCATTATGGAGTTCCCATGAAGATCATTAACTTAATAAAGAAGACCTATGAAGACATGACAGTAGAGTTCTTCATGAAGGACAACTTACAGAACTGTTTAGGATTAGAACGGGAGTGAGACAGGGATGCCTCTTGTCTCCATTTCTTTTCTTACTAGCAATAGATTGGGTTATGAAAACATCGACATCACACAACAGAAATGGAATCCAGTGGAATCTGACTAAACAGCTTGATGATCTGGATTTTGCAGATGACTTGGCTCTTCTGTCCCATAACCATAATCAGATGCAAGAGAAAATGAAAATTCTCGATGAGAGGTCACAACAAGTGGGCCTGAAAATACACAGGGAAAAAACAAAGATTATGAGAATAAATGCAAGAAATGATAACAAGATTGAACTTGAAGAAACACCACTAAAAGATGTAGAATCTTACACTTATCTTGGAAGTAATATAGACAAAGTTGGAGGGACAGACAGTGATATCAAAATAAGAATACAAAAAGCAAAAGGAGCTTTCATTGCATTGGGAAACATATGGAGAACAAAGAGAAATCAAGTCCAACATGAAAATAAGAATCTTCAACTCAAATGTGAAGTCAGTCCTATTGTATGGCTCTGAGACATGGAGAGCAACAAAAACAACAACCAAAAAGCTACAGACTTTTATAAACGGGTGCTTGCGTAGAATAGAAGGACTGAAATGGTATGACAAAGTCACAAATGTGGAATTGATGACAAGAACCAGACAAGTGCCAGTCGAACAAGAGTTGAGAAGAAGATGCTGGCGATAAATAAGACACACATTGAGGAAACCTGTTGATAGCATTACAAGGCAGTCCTTGTTCTGGAATCCACAGGGAAAGAGAGGCAGAGGTAGACCAAAAAACACATGGAGAAGAGAACTGGAAACAGAGGTGAAAATGATGAGGAAAACATGGAAAGAACTTGAGCAGATGGCACAGGACAGGAAGACTTGGCATGTGTTTGTTGAAGGCCTATGCTCCTTGGGGAGCTAAAGGGTATTGATTGATGACTCCTGTTTTCACTTCAAAAGTTAGGTTGCTCTGCCCAACACTAAAAGTAAAGTTAGCAAAAGAGGCTTGTGATGATGGAAACATGCAGCTGAGAATTCCATAAGCTCTCAGTATTATCCTTAAGCTGTTACTGTGTATGCTGTCAAAAGCCTTTTCAAAATCCGCAAAGTTAATGTATAGTTGTCTCTGCCATTCTGAGTACTGCTCTATAATGTTCCTGAATCATGCTTGTTCTTTCCTCAGTTTATGGTCTACTGCTTTTGAAATTCTCTGGATAACTATTCTGCCTAGTATTTTACTGGGAACTGAGAGGAGAGTAGTTCCTCTCCAGTTGTTGCAGTCCGCAATGTCGCCCATCTTGGGCAATTTGACAACTATTCCTTTATTACATTCCATTGGTGTTGTCTCTGTTTGCTAGACTTGTGCAAATAGTGGTTCTAATAGTTTTGCTGCTAGTTCATGACCTGTCTTAAATAGCTATGCATTTAAATTGTCATGACTATGAGCTTTTCCATTCTTTAACCAGCTGTGATTATTTCTTACTTTCATGAAATGTTTTGTATTTATCTCATTTTCAGTCTCAGGAACATTCAGCTGTGTCTCTGGTGGTCCTTTATTTAGTGTTTCTTTGAAGTGCTCTGTCCATCTTGTTTTCTGCCCCTGTGCTGTGGAGATGAGATTTCCTTGCATATCTCTTATTTGTGGTAATATTGTTTGCACCCCATTTTCTGCTGATGGTTTTAGTAATTTTACCTCATGTGCTTTGTTCATTTCTCAGTGCTGCCTCTTCTGCCTGTCTTGCAAGATCATCTAGGAATTTCATTTTTGGCTCAGGTTTGACATTTTACTTCCTTGTCCAGCTGTCTGTACTTCTTCTTCTTTGATCCTTAGCCGCCGACCATCAAAGCAGTCTGTGGCCTGGTGGCGTCTTGTAGGGCAACAACAAATTGATTCCACTTTGCTTGGTCGGCGGCCATCCTTCGTACAGTGCCCCAACTCTGGTTCATTCTTTGCATCTCAGCCTCCACAGTCCTCCGCCAAGTTGTTTTTGGCCTCTCTTTCATTTTCCTTCAGGGGTCCATAGCATAGCTGTTCTTGTGATGGCATCGGGGTCTCTTCTGAGGACATGGCCAACCCAGCTCCAGCGTCTGCCAGCTATGATGTTGTGCATATCCTCTTGCTTGCTCCGAGTAAGCAGATCTTGGTTGGTAATGATATTCGGCCAAATGATTTGCAGAATTTTTCTTAGGCATGTTGTGTGAAAAGAGGACAATTTCGACATTTCCTTCTCTGTAACTCTCCAGCTCTCCGCGCCATAGAGAAGCACAGAAAACACACAGCTCTGATATAATCCTAATTTTGTGCTTGTGCTGTACTGAGAGGACTTCCAGATGTTGTTTAGACTAAAAAAGGTTGTTCTCTTATTTGTGGTAATATTGTTTGCACCCCATTTTCTGCTGATGGTTTTAGTAATTTTACCTCATGTGCTTTGTTCATTTCTCAGTGCTGCCTCTTCTGCCTGTCTTGCAAGATCATCTAGGAATTTCATTTTTGGCTCGGGTTTGACATTTTACTTCCTTGTCCAGCTGACTGTACTATTCGCTATATATTTCCTTTAACCTGGGGGACTTTGCTTCTATTATCTTTCTTTTCTTTTCATTTCTTTTCTCATCGCTATGGTGTTTAATGTTTCTGGTGTTATCCAATCTTGTCTCTTCCTTTTCTGGAATTCCAAGCATGTTTTGCTGCTTTCCTTATATATTGTTGAAATGGTGTCAAATTTCTGGTCAATATCATCAGTCGCTGTCTTTTTTTTACTCTTGGCAATTTGATATTGTCTCTTTATATCAACTACAAAAACCTTTCTGGTAAGGGGGTCCTTCAGTTTGATGTCATACCTTTTCTGTTTAGTTGCAACTGATCTAGCAGTCATGAGTTTCGCCTTCAATCTTGCTACTACTAAGTGGTGATCGCTTCCCATCTTGTAATGAATGCCTCCATCTACCATTGATCATAATGTGGTCTATCTGGTTTCTGTCCTGGCCATTTAGTGATTCCCATGTTAATTTGTGGACTTCTTTGCGTGGTTATTGTTGTTGTTGATTAACTAGGGCTGCTGAGCTTCTCGCTCTTTAGCAGCCAATACCAAGTTGAAGACTCCTTGGTATTATCTGTTTTTTTTTTGTTGTTGTTCGTCCATCACGGGTGATGAAGACCACTCTGTTCATCCAATTATTAGGAATATGTTAGGATAGTCTATGAGTACGAAGGTGACTGATGAGCCCGATGCGGGCCTGGAAAGATCTCGGACAGTGTGGGCAGGGAATGTTTGCATCATGTGAAGGTTTTATTACACGGTCTTTTCTAGCTTGTCTCCGCTGTTCCGCTGCTGCTCTTCTGGATGATTCGCATGCCGCTGCACCTTTACGATGAGATGTGCGCCAGGCAGTTCGGATGGATGAGTGGATGAAAGAGTGACTTGCGCAGTGATTTGGTTTAAAGTGAGGAAGAGTTGCGCAATTCGTCGACCTCACTCTCTCGCCTGGGTCCATCTTAATCCAGTGGCAAGACAAGTCAAGACGACTGGAGATGAAGTCAAGTGCAGTGGATGACCAGGGCTTTCTACGTGCCTCGCCCTGCTCCTTACGCTCCACAGCGCGCTGCTGGTAATCGCCGTCATGCCCGTTGAACCAACAGGTGGTTTCTTCCGCGCAGTCTACCGAATCCAGTCTTCGCATGCATGGGTAGGCAGACCCTAACTCACCGAAGGTTTATAACCAGTCGGCTACCCTCACCTAGTTTAGCCGGCCTGTCAAAGCCGTTTCCCGGGGGGTGGCCGCTGTCACATGCTGACAGCTACGAGGAGCCACAGGTGAGAGCTGGATGCCAGGTTTGGACCAAAGGTGGCCGAGCTGCCCTGAAAAAGGCATGACAGCTCCTTCACCAGAGGTACTACCAATACCTGACATCCCAAACCCCCTGGTATTATCTACACTGTAGATCTATGCTTTTCTTGTGGCTTTTTGGCCATTCCGAAATGTGTTAAGTTGAAGTCATGAACTCCAGTTTCTCCAGCTTGACTTGCAATTAAAGGATTGTCACATCTGGTCCCAAGCTAGGAGTAAGAAGTGTGTGGCATACTGTGCATTCTCCGCCATCCAAGGGGGCTTTCCAACTATGCAGAGCTAAAATAGAGTACTCTGGTTCTGGGCTCTCACAAGGAATTGTCACGTCCTGCACAGAGCCACTTCTCAGCTTCCCCTGCCTATCATTGTGTCCATAGTGACATCCTTCTGCATGCAGTCAACCAAGTCAAAGCCAAAGAATTATGGCTGGGGCTCAAGTGACTTCTCCAAGCTTAGTGTGCAATGCTGGGTTCTCAACAAGTTTCACCACAGGGAGAATCCCTGGAAGTGTGTGGATGATTTCAAGAGTCAATGAGAATGCAATAAGCTTCACAGACATAGGTTCACTTCCACGTACATATATTGTAGCATTGTGCATAGCTGGTATTCATATAAAGATGACTCCAGATATGCCTCCATGCACCTTCTTTGCATGGAAAAAGCGTTCCCCCAATGACCAAGTTGTTAATGCTGCAGAAGCTTATTAGTTTATCATCATTCTTGTTTGCTGTTCCACTGCCGCAATGTATTGTGCGTTCCAACTTTTGCATTGAGGTCTCCCATTACTAATGTAAGATCATATCCTGTTTGGTTTCCATTTCCTTTCGTAGCTGTTGACAGAATTCGTCCTTGACCTCTTTGTTGCTGTCATTTGTTGGTGCATAGCATTGTATTATTGTGGTGTTGGTGAATCTCCTTCTCAGTAATGTTCTTATCAGTCTGTTGTTGATGGGTTTCCATTCCAGTAATGGCCTTTCTATTCCTTTCTTTAGGACAATGGCTACGGCTTCATTGTGCTGTTGGTGAATCACCCTCTCCGTTTTGTTCATATCAGTCTGTTGTTGATGGGTTTCCAGTAGTGACCTTTCTATTCCTTTCTTTAGGACAATGGCTACGTCTTCACTGTGCTGTTCATCCTCTCTTTCAGCGTAACGTACTGTTACTCCTGTTGCTGTCTTTATTCTCCCTGTCCCGGTCCATCTGCTCTCACTTATTCACAGGATATGTAATCTGTAGTTTCTCATTTCTGCTGTGAACTGCTTCAGTTTTCTTGCCTAATTCATTGTTCTGATGTTCCAGAATCCAATTCTGGTTTCTTATTTTGTGATCAGGGCAACTGTTTTCATGCCAATGGCATCCTTATGGCTTTCATCACTGTCAGTCATTCGCGCCTCAGACTCTGGATCAAAGCTTTGTCATCTGTTGCCATTTCCATAACGTGATTGTTTTTTACATAGACAGGGGTGTCGGCCCTGTGCTAAAACCCCCAACCTGGAGGACCAGGGTGCCAGCTTTAGTCTGACCTCTACTCACGCAGACCTGTACATCTTGGTAGAACTTACCAGGAGTAAAACTTCCACTGGCATAGCTCTGGTGGTTTGTCAGGGTACTCAAACTACCATTCCGCTACAAGGTATAGACACCATTGATGGCAAGAGAACATACTTACAAACCTTCAGGAACTGGTGTGGATCTACTACCGTCCTGGCCATGCAGGCGTACATGGCAATGAGAGAGCTTTAAGACTAGCCTCGAGAACACCCATTGTGGAGACACTGGTTATGTAAAAGGGAGATACTAGAGACAATCAGTAACAGCATGTTAGAGAATGACACTGCAACAGATGAATCAGCAAAGCTAAGACTGCTGGAATTTGGCATCATAAGACTACCAGAGATGGGCATATGAGAGGCTGCATCAGGTGCATATACAGCCAGCATGCTATAGGAGCAAGAAGTATTCACATCCTTTGACATTTGCTGAGGGAGAATGAGGACATAGTTTGCCCACATGTTGATTCTGAACAACAATTACAATAACAAAAAGGACCAGCCCCATATTATCAAGGATTAACATGGGTACTCAAATGATGAAAGTGGTGATATGTGAAGATTTAGTTTTTTTTATAAAAAAAAACACACACACTTTCTCTCTCTGTCTCTCAGAAACCTTAACTCTATTCAATTCTTGACTTTTGAAGGTTTTTTGAGTAGGTTTCAGGTGATATTTTTTAAAAACATGTAGAATATTGTTAAATTTGTTAAATCTATACACATTATATATCAGTGTGTTTGGAAATGAATGGACTTTAATACAGTAGTAGTTATTTTGGGATTTTGTTTAACTTTGTTGAGTAGCAACAAATTAATTACCAAATTTGATGCATGAAAAATAACACAAATTTAATTACACTGAAATATTCAAAGAAGGAAAAAAACGAACAAATGCAAGATGTATAAAACAGTGGCTTTTATTTCAAAGTACTTTCAGTTTTGTATATGATTTGTGAAAATCAGACAAATATTATCATAAATTCATTAATAAAATTAATGCGTTAGGTAGAAAAGGGGAACAACTGAGCATTTGAACACGATTATGACGACTTCACAAAATAACACTTAAAATCTTGAAAAATGTAAGAAACTAATGTACATTATACATAGATATGTTTGAAAGTTAATAAACTGTGTATATGTGGCATTTATAGCAATAATTTTTTGCAATGTCGAAATGATTGAATAATCTGACACAAAAATGTACATAAACTAAGATATTAAAGAATGAAAAAACCTGTGTAATTAAAATAATACAACAAATTGACATTTATTTAAAAGATTATCCAAGTATGTAAAAATTTAAAACAAAACTTAGAGATTCTGACAGTAAATTAAAAAAATTAAAAGCTAATTAAAATTGGCACACAGAGGGGAAAAAAGTGGAAATGTATAATTTTAAAAAGTAAACTGAGATTTGTGGGAAAAAAGTGATATCAACAAGCAAATCATATTAGCTGAATCAAGAAACCAAGATTGTTTTAGGACTTATGGTATTCAAATAGGCAGTTTCTGTTTTTCATGAAACAAAGAAAGGTGTTGCATGCACTACATTTTGTTTGTGTTCTTCTTTCAATACCTTGAGTTGCCCAACAATGTTTACAATTTTTCCTTGCAGCAGTATGTTCTGGTATTGAGTGTGTGGTTCTGATTTTAGTTTTTATGGCATTATGTGCAGAAGGAATATTCTGATGTTTTTTTAGTCCACCCAGCTCCCTAATAAGTTCCTCTGTAAAATCTATTTGAAGGTAACGATTCAGTCTATCTAGTTCTTCAACATCAGGATGATCCTTTCTCCACTCTTGAAAAATTATATAGCTGTTAACCCTGGCAATGTCAAGAAAATGGTAGAACAAGGTTTTCCAATACTTGTTTGTTTTCCTAAGAACATTATATTTATTAATTAATTGGTCACTTTTATCTACCCCACTGTTGCAGACTTTCTTCTTAGATTGCTGGGGCTAGTATTATATTTTCATTCACTGTTAATTCATCTGTCTATCACTGAGTATCGTATTCTGCTGCAACAGTGGATTCATCTTTGTTATTTTGATAGTTGAGTATAAACGTTTATTCATTAACTTCTTATATATTTATCTGTCAGTGTTGTATAATTTCATTTCATTTCTTAGTGGCTTGACAGAGTGTTGTATTCTTTTGACCCATACCTTGAAGATCAACGGTCAATAGTCGTATAACAGAACTGGAACTTTCAACAGTCTTCAGTGAACAAGTCTCGTTCGGACAACTACAACATTTTAATAATCATTCATCGTTTCGTCAATGAATTCTAGACAATAAGATATTTCACATTAAAGACACTTGCTATCACAGTTCAGAGTCTACATCTTATCAGACATTGCACTTTCCGTCATGTAACCGTTTTAAATATCGTTCATGTCTTTTAACCAAATCTATCTACCAAGCATTTGGCATAATTATTATATTTACGCAGTATTAATATTTCTGCTACAGTTTCATTACGGTCACTGCCTAATATACACATCGAAACTCTGTCTATATTATTAACTCAGTTTGGCATTACTAGCCGGGCTCTATCAGCCGTTACATATTATCTCCGCGTTCGTATTTCACGAATATCGCGTCTAAGAATTATTGCGTTTAAATAATACCGACTTACATAATCCTGGACTCACTGGTCCTTAAACACATTATTATTTTATTGGCTTTACAAGCACTATATTCACGGTTATACATAATCCTTAGTGGTTCTACCACACAAATTCTAAGAACACTGTTATCTGCCCGAAGGCTACACAAAGACTGTCGTTACTAGCCTAACGCGTCATTCAACGTTTCACGCGAACCTTATTATTCTATTTTAGTGGAGGTGTTACATGGTGCAACCATTCAAAACAAGTTCAAACCAAAATGCTCGCAAACCATGCAACAATCCTCAACACCCACCCATATAAGTATTATATTGTTTCACTACATTAGGCTGCTTAACTTTTAACTCTATAAATTCCCCATTGACTTTTGTTCTAGTGGCTTCTGAATATCCATTAGGTGTCTGTTGCCTTCATTCTTCATGGGGTTTTCTGAATGACTGCTTGATCGTGCTGATTTCGCGAATATATAAATTTTGATGCAGTAATGTGAGAACTCAACGTAGGCACATCAACAAGTGTCAATACTGTGATAGTCAAACTCGTTACTTGAAAGTTGATACATTATTTATTGATATCACATCATATAGGACAAGACATTTGACGTTGACGGTTAATAAGTAATTCAACATGATGAGATTGGACGTATGTCTTCAATAAAAATCCAAATAAATAGTCTCAGAAGAATCCTCAAGCAAAATTCTGACTGGGTCTCTGAGTTAATACATCAATAGTTATAAGAGCCATGAAGTAGTTAAGTACAAGGTTATACTCATAACGGTTGACCTTTTCTCAAGGACGGGAGATGCTCATTATACTTGGTAGTATCTAAGATCCCGATCTTGATTATGTTCTTTGACAAAAATGTCCTCATTAACTATTCATAGACGAACGTAGGTACTGGTTCCTACCAAATCATTCTAGGCATATAAAGTTACTTAGGCATTGATACTTGAATCACCTCTTGGATTAGCCGTGACTGACACAACGGCTTCCCAATAATATCGATACAACGAAAATCCACGGTATTTACCGACAATCCCTCTATTAAGCATATACAGGTATATAGAAATATATCTTCAGCTGTGAATCCATTTCGGTACAGGCTAGTTACCTGTCATCGACTAGATACTCACGGCTTCGTAGAACAAACATTATTATTATAATAGTTACATATTTGATTCTTCCAACGAATCGACACTTACGTGGACGACTACCGGCTACGACTGCTCAATCCGCAGGGCTGGGTCTAAACATAATACTTTCATCCACTATACGGGGTTAAAATCCAAAGATCATAGGACCGATCTTGGGTTACCAGCTTCTACCAAGAAGCTATGACGTTGACTGCCTTTTTGTTGACAACCAGCGCGTTACATAAAAATTCCCCAAAAATGTGCGTTCTCGTGCACCATAAATTTTATATACCAACGTTTCTCAATTGGTGCGTACACTTGTAACAAAGACAGAACCTGAACCTGTCTATATACGTTAAAGTCTGTTAGGACTTAAAAAGGACGCAACAGATTATCTTACAAATTCCCCTGAAAAAAATTAATTCTATTAATTTTTTTCTTCGTTAATAAACGCGGAGAGGTGAATCAAATTTACATAATCCTGTACTAATAATACACCCCCACTAGATAGACTAATGACAAAGAGGATGTAGAATGAAATTCAACATCAATAAAAAACAGGAGTAATAAACAAAATTTCAACCACAATCCATTAATTTGGACTACTTGTGGTACCAAAGAGAAATTAAAGTATGAAGGATGATGAACTAAAACACTGAGGATGTGAAACCATCAAACCAAAAAAAATCAACAAGTGAATTTTAAATGATGAAGATGAAATGACATAATAGATGAGAAGTGAATTCATAAACAACCAAAAAAAAGATTGCAAATGAAACATGTAAAGAGAACAAGGCAATTAACAAACCACGCGAAGTGATCAAGACACTTATCAGTTTCTAAAATTAATCAGAGACACTACTTAACTATGAGTGCAAAATAATACACTAAAAGTGGTGGTTTCTAGTTCTACGAACTATTATACAAACTAATAATAATAAACACTGTAAAATATGCAACTAATGAAGTGATCTTAATTGCTGATAAGTAATCAAAATTGTTCATGTCTTAAAATTGTTACCAATTTCAGTTATTATTATCTATAATAATATTAAGAAAATCCATATCATCTCTGAAAATAGTTCATAATCTAAGAAGTTCCGTTTTATTAACATCTAAATACATTGAAATGTTATTTTACGAGTAATCCTGGAAGTTATCATCTTCCACTTTGAACAGCATGTATCTATCATCTTAAAAGGATGATAATATATCTTCACAATGTCACGTTCAGAAGAGAATGTAGTTCATTTAACGAAAGTCATTTTCCTTATGTCAATGTTATTGACACAACACTGTTATTGGTTTACAATACGAACAGTCTGAATAATCAATTTTCATCAGTAATACAGTGGGAATACAAATGAAGTAGACGTTGCATAAATCATCAAAGTTAATTGCGTATAACGTTACAATTGCACGACTGTCGATGTAGAAGATCCAATCTCTGTAGGGCGTATTTGCTCGCTTGGATCGCTTGGACACCTGGATAAACAGTCAGCTAACACATTTTGCGAACCTGGTATGGAACGTATAGTAAAATTATACGGTTGCAACGTTATCGCATATCTGGTAGATTTCGCAGACTTGACGTCTTTGGTGTTGAGAGCAGTGAGTGCTTTTTGATCAGACTCAACAATAAAATGAGATCCTAACAAGTATCTCTCAAGTTTGGTGATTGACCAAACTAACGCCAGGAGCTCCTTATCCAGAACCGAGTATTTTTGTTCAGTTGCTGTTAACTTTCTTGAAATATACATTACAGGATGCAAGGTGCCACAGTATTCTTGAAGTAGCACGCTTCCTATACCATAATTAGACGCGTCACTGCGAAGTGTAAAAGGGAGTTTTGGATTAGGTAGCATCAATACTGGAGGTGTGGAAAAAAAATTCTTGATAGAATCTAACGCGATTTGATGTTCATTCGACCACCGAATCACGTTAGCTGTGCCCTTCCTCAACAAAGAAGAGAAAGGAGCAGTAATGGTCGATAAATGAGGAATAAATTTACCGTAAAATTGTATTAGACCCAACAAAGAACGTACTTGTTTTTTTGTTTTCGGAGCTGTAATGTTCAGGATTTTTGTGACATTACTGTCCTCAGTATATAATTTGCCATGACCAATACGGTGGCCTAAAAACGATATGTCGTGAAAACCCACGAATGCCTTGGATGGCTTAGCTGTTAGGTTAAATGACCGTAACGTGGACAGTAATGTGTTCAATCCCTGAACATGTTTTTCCCATGAGTTGCTAAATAGACAAATGTCATCGATGTATGCAATGACATCGGGACGATGAGACAGTATGTGACGCATCATACGCACGAAAGTGGCAGGAGCGTTCACTAACCCAAATGGCATAAAATTCCATTGGAATAGGCCCCGAGGTGTCGAGAAAGCAGTAAGTGGCTTTGCTTTTTCTGTCAATGGAACTTGCCAATATCCTTTTGACAGGTCAAATTTTGAAAAGAAAGTAGAGTCAGACAGTTTAACTAATAATTCTTCTAATAAAGGTAATGGTTCTGCGTCGAATTGTGTAACTTTATTTAATTTTCTATAGTCTACACAAAGACGGATCTTGTTATCCTTTTTCCTGATGATCACCATAGAAGAAGAGTATGGTGACGTTGAAGGTTCAATTATTTTTAATTGAAGCATTTCATCCAACTCCCTATCAACCTGAGCACGAAAGTGTAAAGGGATAGGGTATGGACGAACTCGGATAGGTGTGTCGTCAGTCAATAGAATGTCATGTTTAATAACTGACGTACAACCTGGGATGTTGGTGAGGACATCTTGATAAGATTTTAGAAGTGAGGAAACTTGTTGGTTTTGATCAGCCGAAAGATCAGAAGAAATAGAAACATCACTCCAACTTTCAGTCGGATGGAGTGGTACCACCGGTATAGTTAATGGTACGTCTAGAAAAGAAGACTCTTCTTCTTGAATGACAGCTAAAGTGGTATAGTGATGAATAGGAGGTGTAGGATCGTCAGTTGATTGGAATACTGACTGAAGATAGTCAGGACGTGTATGGTATTCCTTTACATATTAATGTGAAAGGTTTTGTGTTTATCCTTTACATCGACAATATAGTCGACATCCGAAATTCTAGATATTATTCTAAAAGGGCCACTCCAGGTAATGAGTAGACGATTATTTTTCGAAGGCAGTAATACATATGCCTCATCACCCAGGATAAGCTGACGAAGACGTCTATATTTGTTTGCAAAAAGTCTAGCTTTTTCTTTTGCATGTTCAGATGCTGCGGTAGCTAACCTACATGCATCTATGATCCTTTTCCTCAAAGAGATCACATACTCATAAGAGGATTGAGTCTCCTCTTCGATATTCTCCTCAATAAGTAAGTCGTGGAGTAACGACATTGGTCCACGAGGTTGGATGCCAAAGACTAACTGATACGGAGAGAAACCGGTTGCTTCGTTTTGCACCTCGCGATACGCAAAGAGGGCAGAAGGAAGGACTCTGTCCCAATCCTGAGGATGATCTTGCGTAATCTTACCCAGTAACTGTTTGAGTGTCCTATTCTTACGCTCAACCAACCCATTGGACATAGGGTGATAGATAGAACTAAGTGATCTATCGATACCTAACAATTTCATCACTTGAGACATAGCCTCAGATACAAACTGAACACCATGGTCAGATAAGATCTTACGCGGAAAACCTAAGCGCGAAAAGATCAACCATAAAGCCTCTGCAACGCTGGCAGATGAAGTATTTTTCAGAGGTATGGCCTCAGGCCAACGAGTACACATATCAATACAAGTGAGGATATGTGTATGTCCTCTTGCAGAGGTTGTATAGGACCAACAATATCAATAGCCATTTTCTCAAATGGACGAATCGGAATGTCCGCAGCCTGAATTGGAGCTGCATGGTATGGACCCCGAACTTTGACTTCTTGACATGTCGTACAAGAACGGCAGTAGATATTGACATCTCTGTGAACGCCTGGCCAATAGAATGCCGATAACACTCTAGATTTGGTTCGTGAAAAACCCATATGGCCTGCGCATTGAGAGTCGTGTGCGTGACGCAATATACGAGCTCTCATAGAAAGAGGTACTAAAATCTGAGACCGTAATGAGGAATCAGTATCTTGTATAAGTCTAACCAATATCCCATTCTTGAGTACAAAATTATGTCTAGATTTTGCATTTGTTTTGGTAGTCTTGTTATTATTAGCTAGCTTAAAAAATCTGGTCAATGAATCATCATTTTTCTGAAATGTTATAAACGACTCCCGTGAAATAGGAGTGTCAACATCACAAGTGGTATGAACTGTAGGTTCATCAGGTGTATCATGCGACATATTAATAGCTTGCGCTCTGGTAACTACTGCATTTGCAGCCTGAATATGTCGCTCTTCCCATTCAGCAATTTGCTGTGGTGTACACTCTGTTATACCATGTATGCGACCTAGTATGACATCACAAATTGGATTTGGAAGAAGACAGGCGTGGATCTTTCCTGAAAAAAATGGTGTATGTAAATTAATTATGGCTGTAGGGAATGTTTCCACAGTGCCGCCAAAAGTAACGCACTTCACAACCCTGCCCGTGGCGCAACTTGGGTTGATCAGCGAAGTCCGTACGCCAACAGTGGAACAGACTGAGTCAAATAAAAGAGAGCATGGAATGGCATTGACATATCCTCTGTTAAACTTGAGAGAGCCCTGTCCCTGGTGTACTGACGCAGAAGTGGCCGTGCAGACCGCAGGTAGACTAGGCAAAATATGTCCGCAACGCAGCGTCGTGATCGCCTTGGGCTGGAAAAGAGTCGAGCATTCAGGACAATCTTTCATCTGGTTACAATCAAGAGAACAAGACATAGCATTATGAGTTTCAGCTCGTTTACCCTGTTCATTGTTATCCTGAGTATCACTTAAAGCGACATTAGAATGTCTACGTGTATTGCTCGAAGATCTATCTCTTCGTCGCGATCGATTCTGATTATTGGCATTAAAATTGCCACAATTGTCATTTCTGCTTGCGTTAAAATCTGGATGAGTACGCCAATTATTATAATTAACGTTATGATGTTGGTTAAATGATTTATTCCAAGAACCTTGTCTATTTTGTGGAACTTGAGATTTTGATCGCCAGTGTTGTTTATTATAATTTCCTTGATTATATTTAAAATTATTGTTACCAAAATCTCGTGATCTATGAGCTTGGTTCCAAGAAACATTAAATGGAGCAGATTGTTGAAATTGCTTCCCCTTATAAAAGTTACCATTGTTAAAATTGTCATTATTTCCCTTATTAAATGATCTGTCGCTGCTTAATGAACGGTGTCGTGGAAAGTTATTCTGATGCATAGCAAATGCGACTGGCAATTCATCCTTAATCGGAGAACTGCTAATTTCCATATTCGGATGTGCAGTGCAATATTGTATACAGCTTTGCTGCATGTCATTAATGTTAGAATGATTACGTTCATGCAAAAAAGCAAGAAACGATGGGTTTACCGAGGACAAGACTTTATCGCGTAGCAATAAATCTCTTAGTGCGTCATAAGTTTTATCAGTTTTGGATAGTTCAATCCATCTGTCCAATGTAAGACTTATATGTGTAATAAAATCGATAAAATGCTTTCCTCTTTGTGGCAACATAGATTTAAATTTCAAACGATATTCGTTTGATGTCATTTGATATTTAGTAAGTAACGCAGTTTTGAGAGCTTCATAATTATTTTTATCAGTAGCAGTTGCCATATGATATACTGACACAGCTTCGCCCGTAAGTAGTTCATATAATTTTACACAATACTGTGCTTTATCAACTTTATAGGCTTCACATGTTGCTTCGAACCTATGCAGGTAATGAATCACATCATCTGATGGAGGGTTAAATTTTGGTAATATTAAATGAAAATTATTTATATTTCCGTGTTTGGATGAAGTTTGACCCTCATGAGTTGTCTGAGCATTAGCTTCATGAGCTAATCTAAATTGTTCACATTCCATTTCCTTCATTTTTTGTTCATGTTGAATCTGAAGTTGATATTTTCTTGTATTTTCTTCAGCTATTAATCTCCTTTCTTCCATTTCCTTTTGCTTACCTTCCATTTCCTTTTGCTTACCTTCCATTTCAATTTTAAGTTGTCTTTCTTTCTCTGCAGCTTCAAATATCCTTTTCTTCTCGTTTTCTGCAGCCTCAAATTTCATTTTTTTTCTCGTTTTCTTCAGCCTCAATCCTTTTCTGTTCTGCCTCAAATTTCATTTTTTTCTCGTTTTCTTCAGCCTCAATCCTTTTATGATCTGCCTCAATCTGAAGTTTTTCTAGTCTTAAAGTTTCCAACTTTCTTTGTTCAGCTTCTATCTCTTGAACTTTTCTATATTCCGCCATAGCGAATACTTTTACCTCTTCAGGAGTCATCTGAAGGGCTTTTGCTTGTTTAATAAAGTAATCTAGTGAATACATTATGATCACTAAGTAATTACTATACTTCTTCTTCGTAAATATTAATTAATGTCCAATAATTTTTTCTTATCACTCCAAGAAGTGTTACTCGTTCATGTCCAAGAACGGTACATAATATCATATGATTTTTTAAAATATATTATTAATCAATAAAATAATTTATGCAATGAAATGTTATGATAAGACAGAAGTAATAGACAATTACTACAATAGTGACAAGACAAGATAATTAAAGACGAATGAATACGATCGCAGAAATCAATGAAATTAAAATGAGAAAATAAAATAGACTCTTGCAAAGAATTGCAATGATGACCGCGATAAACAAAGGACAATACAATTGACAACACAGTGTAAAAACATAGGTTTGTAAAAAACTGAACGATAGCAAGGTGAGGATAGACGATCTCTACAAACAAGATACATTATGCAACTAAAGTATGAATAAAATTTACTACAAAAACTATATTAAAACTTGACAAAACAACTAAACAGACAGGTGTCACAGACCACCAAACACAGTGGACCTAAAATCCTTCTACACTCACGTGTAGGAACATTCCACTGAGGGAAGTCTGCAAATAAATTCCTAAAGAACACTTAAGACGGACCTGTGGTGAAACTGGTATGTTTCCGTCATAAGTCAAGAACATAGAACATAGAACATGCAACATGAATAAGATTAACGTGGACATATTTAAAGAGCGGCTCAGCTAACGTAAAACGGTGAAATAAACATACAGCGGTGTTACTTATCTTTAACCGAGAAAAAATATTCCTCGCATCCGGAACTGCATGTTTGAGCCATCTAATTGAAGTAATGTAATGCCAGAGTCCAATGTTGAAACTTGAAAGTGGAAGTCCCTGGGTTGTCCTTGACCTACGATGACCGTTAAAATTGCTTCAAAGTCCAGGATGTTGTCGCCTTGAAAGACAGCATTCTTCTTTTCAACCGAGTTTGAAATGAGTTCGATTCCGTTACTGAAAACTGGATATTTTCAGAGCACACTGCGCCGCCACATTGTTGCCTTCATTCTTCATGGGGTTTTCTGAATGACTGCTTGATCGTGCTGATTTCGCGAATATATAAATTTTGATGCAGTAATGTGAGAACTCAACATAGGCACATCAACAAGTGTCAATACTGTGATAGTCAAACTCGTTACTTGAAAGTTGATACATTATTTATTGACATCACATCATATAGGACAAGACATTTGACGTTGACGGTTAATAAGTAATTCAACATGATGAGATTGGACGTATGTCTTCAATAAAAATCCAAATAAATAGTCTCAGAAGAATCCTCAAGCAAAATTCTGACTGGGTCTCTGAGTTAATACATCAATAGTTATAAGAGCCATGAAGTAGTTAAGTACAAGGTTATACTCATAACGGTTGACCTTTTCTCAAGGACGGGAGATGCTCATTATACTTGGTAGTATCTAAGATCCCGATCTTGATTATGTTCTTTGACAAAAATGTCCTCATTAACTATTCATAGACGAACGTAGGTACTGGTTCCTACCAAATCATTCTAGGCATATAAAGTTACTTAGGCATTGATACTTGAATCACCTCTTGGATTAGCCGTGACTGACACAACGGCTTCCCAATAATATCGATACAACGAAAATCCACGGTATTTACCGACAATCCCTCTATTAAGCATATACAGGTATATAGAAATATATCTTCAGCTGTGAATCCATTTCGGTACAGGCTAGTTACCTGTCATCGACTAGATACTCACGGCTTCGTAGAACAAACATTATTATTATAATAGTTACATATTTGATTCTTCCAACGAATCGACACTTACGTGGACGACTACCGGCTACGACTGCTCAATCCGCAGGGCCGGGTCTAAACATAATACTTTCATCCACTATACGGGGTTAAAATCCAAAGATCATAGGACCGATCTTGGGTTACCAGCTTCTACCAAGAAGCTATGATGTTGACTGCCTTTTTGTTGACAACCAGCGCGTTACATAAAAATTCCCCAAAAATGTGCGTTCTCGTGCACCATAAATTTTATATACCAACGTTTCTCAATTGGTGCGTACACTTGTAACAAAGACAGAACCTGAGCCTGTCTATATATGTAAAAGTCTGTTAGGACTTAAAAAGGACGCAGCAGTGTCATAAAATTAGATATGATAGAAACTTTTATTATCCCTCCTTTGCATTGTTAAAATCTCCCTCTCTCTGACCCACAGCGCATGTCACCGTGAGCTGATTTTTTTTTCAAATGATTTTATTTCTTTTAAAGATTTTGGAAAACCTTTTCTATTTTTGATAATAGTTCCACATGCACAAACACCTTTCTTTAAAAGATCTTTTTTTTTAACTAGTGTAAAAATTATAAAAAAATAAGTGATAACCTTGATTAATAAGAGACTTTATTAGTCTCATAGCTATATCATAAGCCAAACCATATGGGGAACCTTGGGTACCCTTACCAAGGTAAACTTCAGAATCATATGTGTATCCTGTTTCAGCTTCAGCAAGGATCCATAATTTCTGTCACGTAGCGTTTAAAGGATAAGAGAATTATTTAGAGGAAATAATAGATCTGATGTGGAAGATTTGGCTCAAGGAATCCCTGCTGGGTTTTCCCACTTCCGAAGGGTGACGAAGAGGGTAAATTCTCCTAACTCGACAGGTCTGGAAAAGATTGTAAGGAGATATTTGGTCTCTCGCTACCGTCGTCCCCTTCTCAGTTATCTATTATTATTATTCTTTAATTTATATTATATTTTACGAGCCCCCCTCCCTTATAAAGGAAGATAAACATAGACAATATTCAACATCTAATGGAAGGAACAAAGCATGGGGTACAGTATATACACCCAATTGGTTTATTGCAATAAAATGAATAGATGGTGAATGATAGTATTGTCGATGGAATTAGTGTCTGCTGTATGTATTATGTGTCTCACAATTCAAGTGTGTTTCATCATGGATGACGAAATTTTGTGGCATTGATTAGGTGAGTTTCCTTTTCCGTGGACTTAGCTTTTCAGCCCCTGGCTGATAGTGAAGTGAGGTTAGTTCTCCGGTCTCCTGACGTTGCCCCGGTAGGTCTTGAATGGTTCGGATTTGCCTTCTCTGTGCTCGACTCCGTATTCTGCGCTGAGATTGGACTGTCGTGCAAGGCTCCACCATAGACTACTCAAAGATGGACGCTAACCCGCAATTTAGACACGTGGCTTCAGTGCTTTTAATGCGAGAATTCGCCGATAATTGGGTTAGACCTAGCTGTCTCAAGATTTCCTGGGCAAGTGAAGAATGCTCGTGTTGGCGCACTTTTAGCGGGACATTTCCGCTTGGACACGTGATCCATAGCGGGCATCATGTGACATTAGCCTCGTTTTAGACGCTCCAATCAATAATGTTAAAAGTCACGTGATGTTTTCCTAAGTGGCCTAAACTGGTTCTCCCAAGTTCAAGCAGTTCTAAATTAAAACGGATTTCTCGCTACCGAGGTCATTGGTCAACAATGACGTCGTATCTAAAAATAGCATTAAACGCGAGGAGAAAATACCGAACGCTAGGAGAATTTCCGCAAGTGACACTTCCCGGGACTTTGCAATCATGCATTGAGGATGAGAAAAAATGATGTCACGTAAATAATAAAAAAAAATGAAGAGAAGATTGGGCAAGTTGTCACACAAGCCCCTCCTCAAGTTTGACGTTCCGTCCAACTCCTCTTGTCCTGTCTTCCTCTTCTTTTTCAGTTTCTCATATCTCCTCGGTTGCGTCCGGATGTCTGCTCAAAAAATCTGCCCCTACGTTGTTCTTCCCAGGTAAGTATTCTGGTTTTCTTCCTAGTTTTCCTTGGATGCCTACGTCTGCAGCAATGCTTCCCTAGGTCCTGTAACTGGTCTACCCTATGTGTTGAGGTTACCTGGTTACACTCTGAACAGGACTTCACATATCGAGCTATGTCTTCTGTGATGCCGGGCCAATAATAACGGGTGGCTATCCTTTGATTTGTGGCACCATTACCCAGGTGTTCACTCAAAGTAGCACCGTGCCCCCATTCCATAACTTTATTTCTATATATGGATGGCACCACAATCTGTCCATGACTTTTTAGCCCTCTGCCAGCTTTCCTGTGCAAGAGTCCATGTTCCATATAAAAGTCACCCTTCCTCCGAGGGTTATGTGAGTTTTTCAATTTTCCAAAGCAAGGCCCCAATGTGTTATCAGCTGCTTGAGCCCTTTTCATCTTATTCGGATGAATTTCTAATTTAGAGTCCCTCTCTATGCATTTGGAGTCAGACCTGGTCTGGATGGCAGCCATAACCACAGGCTTTACTGGTTCTCCTAAAAAGACATATCTACGCCCTAACATCAGGGGGTAGAAAGGATCCTCTAAAACTGCAGCATTGATCTCCCCTTCCACATAGCGACAACTGACTTGAATCTTCGCTATGGGCAAATTTAAGGGTAATGCTCCCTTGAGTGGCCCCT
Organism: Oreohelix idahoensis; assembly: GCA_024509875.1. Lineage (NCBI taxonomy): Eukaryota > Metazoa > Mollusca > Gastropoda > Stylommatophora > Oreohelicidae > Oreohelix > Oreohelix idahoensis. Next base: position 104,134 of record JAMPIV010005681.1, read on the forward strand.
GGATATCCACTGTTTCTGTGGTGAGTTGTTCGGGGTGCACCAGAGATGAAGAAACGACCGCGTCATAAGACAAACCTGTGTCATACATCCCAATGACTTGGTTGCCATTCACGGTCACTGTCTCCTGTATAGGTGGGTGATGGAGGCTATTCTGACTCACTGTCAGTTCCTTCCTGTCAACAGCCCTCACCTGTAAACATGCAACATGATGTGGAGGGTTTTTCCTTCTGCACTCGGCAGTATTGTGGTTGCTCAGTTTACACGTCTTACACCACTTTTCTCCCCGCCTCTGAGGCTGGAAAGCTGATCTCTGAGTAGTCTTGTAGTCTGGCTTGTCATGCTTTTTGAAGTGGTGGTAAGGTAGATTCATTTGGGGGTCCAAGTGTGTCTGAGGTGTCGGCCTCGATAATTCTTCCGGTTGGTTCCACCGGGATGGGTCATTCTCCGTTAGCGCTGCCTGATAACGTTCCGCCAACTGGACGATAGATTCTAAAGTGCTGGCCCCATTCTCTGTCAGAAATCTTCTCATGTCGGAAGTCATGGTGTCCTTCAGTTGTTCAATAACGACCATCTCCTTCAGACCTTCCCAATCATGAGAAAAATTCCCTAGGGCACCCCACTTTTCCACGTACGAATCCAGTCTAGCAGCAAACTGAGCAAAGTTCTCTCCGACTTCCCAACTAGAGTTACGGAACCTCTTCCTATAGGCGTCAGCATGTAGCTCATAACGAACCAATAGTGCCTTTTTCAAAGAGTCGTAGTCATCCTGTAAACCTGGAGGAAGCTTGCTATACACGTCATAAGCAGTTCCTCTAAGCCCTTGCGACAGTTTCAGGTTCCATTTGCTCTTCTCCAAACCAAACGTGGTGGCAAACTTCTCAAATTTGTCCAGATACACATCGACCGAGTCAACTCGTTCCGAGAAAGCTTCGAATGGAAACGTCAAGGGTCCCAAATTTGACATGAGTGAGGATGGCAAAGGTCCTGTGCCCCCTGCATGCAAGGAAGGCATATCATCTGACCGTGGCGATAGGTTGCCTGAGGAGGTAGATGCTGTCGCACCGGCTACCGGTTCAACTCTTTGAGCTTGTCCCTGCATCTCTAACTGCTTCATCTTCAATGCATGCTCGCGTTCATCTCTCTCGCTTCTTTCTCTAGCGTCTACAGCTTTTATCCTCTCATCTATTTCTGCTAACTTTATTCGCTCTTCTCTTTCAGCTTTCGCTGTTTCTCGAGCGTAATACTTATCAGTCTCGACACTGACATAATTTGCAAGGTCCACCCCACTATAACCTAGATCTCGACCGGCCTCCCCTAGTGCTGCCTTAAGCTTAACTATTTCAGCCATCTTTTGCAGTTAAAGTCCACACTGAGTAAGCTAGTGCTACCTTCCAATAGTATTTCTAACAACAAGTAAATACTAATTATTTATCAGACTGCTGTAGAATGAAATTACTACAGTTATGGAGACTTAAGGTCTGTAATTCAATGAAATACAAAATCAAGAACTAACTTAATTAAACACAACATATATAAAGGGATTCACCAATCAATGCCTGAATTTCTAGAAAAAATGTTTTCTGTCTTTCTAGAACTCACTGTGTGAAAATACATGTGTTAAAATGGTATACTGTAATGACTGAATGGATGACACTATCCCAGAGGTATGATAAAATACATAAGTTCAAATCCCGGACCGAGACACCAGTGTCACGTAGCGTTTAAAGGATAAGAGAATTATTTAGAGGAAATAATAGATCTGATGTGGAAGATTTGGCTCAAGGAATCCCTGCTGGGTTTTCCCACTTCCGAAGGGTGACGAAGAGGGTAAATTCTCCTAACTCGACAGGTCTGGAAAAGATTGTAAGGAGATATTTGGTCTCTCGCTACCGTCGTCCCCTTCTCAGTTATCTATTATTATTATTCTTTAATTTATATTATATTTTACGAGCCCCCCCTCCCTTATAAAGGAAGATAAACATAGACAATATTCAACATCTAATGGAAGGAACAAAGCATGGGGTACAGTATATACACCCAATTGGTTTATTGCAATAAAATGAATAGATGGTGAATGATAGTATTGTCGATGGAATTAGTGTCTGCTGTATGTATTATGTGTCTCACAATTCAAGTGTGTTTCATCATGGATGACGAAATTTTGTGGCATTGATTAGGTGAGTTTCCTTTTCCGTGGACTTAGCTTTTCAGCCCCTGGCTGATAGTGAAGTGAGGTTAGTTCTCCGGTCTCCTGACGTTGCCCCGGTAGGTCTTGAATGGTTCGGATTTGCCTTCTCTGTGCTCGACTCCGTATTCTACGCTGAGATTGGACTGTCGTGCAAGGCTCCACCATAGACTACTCAAAGATGGACGCTAACCCGCAATTTAGACACGTGGCTTCAGTGCTTTTAATGCGAGAATTCGCCGATAATTGGGTTAGACCTAGCTGTCTCAAGATTTCCTGGGCAAGTGAAGAATGCTCGTGTTGGCGCACTTTTAGCGGGACATTTCCGCTTGGACACGTGATCCATAGCGGGCATCATGTGACATTAGCCTCGTTTTAGACGCTCCAATCAATAATGTTAAAAGTCACGTGATGTTTTCCTAAGTGGCCTAAACTGGTTCTCCCAAGTTCAAGCAGTTCTAAATTAAAACGGATTTCTCGCTACCGAGGTCATTGGTCAACAATGACGTCGTATCTAAAAATAGCATTAAACGCGAGGAGAAAATACCGAACGCTAGGAGAATTTCCGCAAGTGACACTTCCCGGGACTTTGCAATCATGCATTGAGGATGAGAAAAAATGATGTCACGTAAATAATTAAAAAAATGAAGAGAAGATTGGGCAAGTTGTCACAATTTCATTCCCCATTTAGTTGGCTTATCTCTAATACACTGCCTAAATGGATACCTGCCTTTATTTCAAATCATCCTTTCATCGATGGAAAGGTGTTGTCGAGGCTGATAAAGCTTCTGGCATTTTCTATGAATATAATCAAACAGAAAGCTTATTTTACTTAGCTTATCAGTTGAATTTTCAGTCTCAAAGTTGGAAAACTTTAGAAATGACATCTGTAAAAATCGCTTTTTTGTCATGAAAGACCTAGCCCACAATCCATGGTACAAGGATTATGTAGACCAATATTTCTGCACACCTGGTATTTGTACAATACCCATGTACATAAGAAGTCCCAGAAACTTATAAAATTCAAAAACCGTTACATCCATCCATCCCCTGTAAACTGATGGCTTTGATGGACCATACATCATGGCATATTTGCTTGTATATAAACATAAATTCGATACAAGATCAACAGTAAAAAACAACTTGAAAAAATCCACAGGCCTTAAAAATTCTCAGACATCTTCTCTTGTTAGAATTTCCTCCTTCAGATGAACCCCAGGCTTTCAACAGGGCAAAAACTTTGGAATTGACATAGGGGCTCCAGCACCCAAATCATTATAGCCTTTGGGTCTGTAATGAACAAATTTAACAAACTGTTAGTTAAAGTTTGAGAAACTAAGTATAATATTTTAAAATAGCACATTATGCATTATAATGTATTCTTTAAAATAAAAATAATAATGATAATAATAAATTGGAACCTATAAATATCTTTAAACTTATAATATAACTTTGATCACTTTCCAAGCTGTTTAATTATATTTTTTTACTCTGTATCTGTTTGTTTTGCAAATATACATTTCCTTAGCAACCGTTACAATGGACGGGTAAGCTTTAAAAAAATGAAGTAAAAAAATAATTGTTCACCATAAATGTTAAAATCATTATCAATTTTAATAGAAAATAGGTTACAGTTACTTTTTAAGTGGTAATTTTAAACAATCTAGGTCACTACACTACCACATTCCATAACAATTCTTGACGCAATTGCGCCGTCACTGGTTCTCGCAGCTTACCTTGCCATGCCGGCTTCACAAATTGGGTCATCGGGGACACTATTTTCAACATCCGTGTCTGAATCCAATGTTTCAGGTTCCCAAACATCATCCTCTGCAGAATCAGTGCTGCATTCATAATGTAAATCATCGCTGGAACTCATGTTTTAAATTTTTTTTGCGGAGACAAAGAAATCAAACTCAGACCAAGTTTAAAAATGGCATCGAGTGTTTTCGTTCTTCACTCTTGTTTTCAACGTTGATTATTTTCTTATAAAACTTGTTTTAAAAGAAAGTTTTTACATTTTAAATAAATTTTATGCAGTATTTTATTATAAAATAATGATATTAATTTTAAAAAATGTTTTAAGGTTCTTTCAGCGGCTTCGGAATTTACCTGCCAAATTTGTCGGGTTTTATAAGGATATAAATGAATAGAGTTAACCTGGTGCTATTAAACTGTACTAAAAAATACAATGGCATTCCATAGCTTTACATGTGGCATGTTTGATTATGTATTATTTCCTCTTAGAAATAATAGCCACTTCTTTAATCTGTTTTGTTTTTTGGCCTCGTGCCTAACTTTCCAGTGATCTAGCATTGGAGGCTCATGAAAGAAGTCCATATGTTTTCTATCACACCAGATCTCCAAACAGTCTAATAAGTTATTGCGCTGTGTGTTCTACATATGACATAATTCCAAAAAAATGAAGAAGACATTATTAAATTATAGAAAGAGTACATATTTTAAAATGTGTGCCACTCCTAAAAGTATGCTTAAAAGCAAATTCCTGCAACTAATTTTGCAGTAGATTCCACTGCATTTAGTCATCATCTCAATTTTTGCTCCTTCGTGCAGAAGAGAGCTGCCACTGAATTTGGCCTCCTTGAGGAAGCCTATATCAAAGCAAGTTGATGCAGTGGTGGTTTATGTGGTAATTTGTTTTACATTATGAGGATGTGCAACCTCATATTGATCAACTCTTAGATCCCTCACAACTATATGGGGCAATGTATGTAGTAGTTTTTTTCAACAGATCATAGGGACTCTCGTTGTGGTGGAAATTACTCTTACCTTGCTTTTACTGCATATAGACAGGCAGCGATAGAGTTTGCGGCCTTGTTTTCCAGCATTCCATATTGAAAAATCTTTCCACCTGCTCAAAACTTGTTTTTCCAGATACTGTACTCTGTGTTTCCATATAATTCCCCTGCAACAACCATGTTTGGTGAACTAAATTTCCATATAAAAAATGTGCAATTCTTGGCAATCTTGAGCCAAAGCTTTTAATATTAAAACACGTTATTTCAAATCTTCAAAATTCAGGTATTATATGCAATATAGTTTGTATTTTATATTGGTCTGCTTGATAAGATTTACTGTTTTTTATGTCATTATGTTGAATATATACTTACTTACTTACTTAGTCGTTCCCCTTCTACCGTGAGGTGTAGAGGTTTGGAAGAGAGAGCGCCAGACTATTCTATCGGCTGTCTTCCTCCTGGCCTGGTTCCATTCTAGTCCTCGGTCCTTCAAAGATTGTCTAATGTTGTCCTCCCAGCGGACTCTGGGTCGTCCTCGGGGTCTGGATCCTTGGCTCTTTGTTTCCCATGCTTGTCGTGGTAGCCGATCTTCTCCCATTCTGCAGACATGGCCATGTTGAATATATAGCTGTAATAAATATATTAATAATTCTGTTAGAAATGCATTAACTCTTAAAGGACGTGGTGTTTTTCTTATGTGTGATGCAAGGAGTTTACTGCTGCTTTGAGTTTTCATAGAGTGTTAAAGTTCCAAAGTCATTTCTTATCAAGTTATTTAAAAGTTTGGTAATATAATGCACAGTTAAAAAGGAAATTGAATGAGGAATAATAAAACAGAAAATTGGGACAAAACAAAACCATGGTTCAAATGTACAGGCCCTGACCACGGGCCTGTCATGAGCACCAGGGAAAATCGGCCCTGAATACTGGCCTCTCATCCTTAAAGAGTTAATTATGCAGGGAAAGTTAGGGTAAGATCTATTCTGTGCTAGGAGAACTTTAATATTAAAAAATAGCTATAATACCTTACATATGGGAGCCGTGGTAGCGCGGTGGTTAGTGCACTGGCTTCCTAGCTCGGTGGTTCATGGTTCGATCCCCAGTTGGTGTGGGATCTTTTAGACCGCAAACGGCTCCGGGGTCGACCCAGCCTTATGAATTGGGTACCAGAACAACTCTGGGAAGGTTAAGGCTGTTAAGGGCTTTTCCTTGATTTAAATGGGTTAGTCTAGTATTATGTTTCATACAATTATTTGATCCTCTCTTCTGTGTTTCACCCGGTATCGATATTGATTACAACCCTGGATTCTTCTGATACTTCTTTCAAGTAATTGCATTTTAAACTTGCTTTCAATAAAAGTTCATATATATTTGAATGACCGTGTTATATTGTTTCATTTCGTATTATCAGTGTTACAGCGTGTGTATTCATTTGAAGGTCAATGGTCATTCTTCATCAAAACAGTCATAACTAGAACCTTGAATACGTTATTGAATAAGACCAGTTTTTGACGACATAATAATTTAATAAGGATTCATTCTTCCATCATGAATCAAAGACACTACTAAATATTGTTTACATCAAGAGCACTGGATACAATATAGCGAACAGTCTATATTTCACCAACATTGTCTGTCCGATACATTACCGTTCTAATTAATTTTCAATTAAATCTCTACCAAAATTATTTGGCATAATTCTTATATTTATACAGAATTAAACATTCTGCTAATTCTATTAAATACACTGTCTAATATATTAATTTACTTTGGCATTCAAAGCCAGGCTTAATCAGCCTTACATATTTGAACTGCGTTTCATATTTTACGACTTACGTTAATTATAAATTATTGCGGCTAATATTGCTGTCTTATATTTTAAGACTCAAGGGTCCTTATACATTCTTTATTTCTGCTATAAATATAACTTACTAGTTATGCACTATCACACTTGAGTGGTTATACCACATCTTTAAAAACACTTTGGATAAGTGGCCCTGCCATACATTTTAAACACTGCCATCAGGCTCAAGGCCACACATAAGACTGTCGTTACTATGTCTCACGCGTCATGCATAGATATATGCTATGTCATTTATTTATTCAACCAAGGTGTTCCATGGTGCAACCATCCGAATCGAGCTCAAACCCAGATGTTTGCGAACCAAGAAACAATCCTCAACAAAGGCGGCCGGCGTGATGCTGACCACATCACCCCTAGTGTGCCGATGGTCAAGAAAATACGGGCCTAACACCGTATTCCCAATATGTCTCAATAGGCGCGTAATAATAATAATAATAAATTCTTTAAGCGCCAAACACGGCGCATAAGGCAGAAACCAGTGCTCTCCAGGTTGTTCGTTGTGACGCCACTCCTCTTAGCTCTTGCACATTATTTAGGCCCAACGTTCTTCCTTCTCTTATTATTGTTCTTCTGAGTGTTTCTTTTGGTCTTCCTTTTTTCCGCTTACCCTCAGGAACCCAAGTGAGCGCCTGTAGTGGTATTCTGTTGTTTTGCATTCGTAGGACATGACCGATATATGACCATCGTCTTTTCCTTATATAGTCGGAGACATATTTCTGCCTAGAGTCTTCTCTTATTTGTCGATTAGTCTTGAATTCTTTCCAACTGATGTTCATGAGTTTTCTAAGACATTTGTTCTCGAATGTATTCAGCTTGTTCTCCAATGATTTTGTTATTTTCCAACTCTCACAGCCGTATGTTAACACTGAGATAACATTTGAATTAAACAGACGAAGCTTGGTATGTATATTCAATGATCGTAATTTCCAAATGTTAGATAATCTATTGAAGGCGCTAGCTGCCAAAGCAATTCTAGTATGGATTTCTCTTGTTGTGTCACCATCCTGAGTCATTTTACTGCCTAAATAATTGAAACTTTCAACTTTCTGTAGTTTTTCCCCGTTCAAGATGATATCAAAGGTCTCGTTAGAAAAGTTCATAGCTTTAGTTTTAGAGGCATTTATTTGGAGACCAATTTTAACCGAGAGATGACACAAATTATTTATTGCTTCTTGGGATTGTCTTGGTGTTGAACTTAAGAATGCTACATCATCTGCGAAATCCAGGTCCCCCAGGAATTTTCCATTTGTCCATTTTATACCCAATTGTTCATTGTGGGTATAGTTTCTCATAACCCAATCAATAGCTATTCCAAAAAGTAGTGGTGACATAATACAGCCTTGTTTCACCCCTGTTTCTACTGTAAACCATTCTGTATTCCCTTTATTTGTTCTAACACAACATCTTGCATTGTCATATAGCGCTTTGATTATATTCACATATTTTGTTGGAAAACCATAGATTGTAAGTATCTTCCACAATGATGGGCGGTGTAGACTATCAAAGGCGCGTAACGGGATCCTTTACCTTTACCTTACATATGAGCAATGAATAAATAAACTAAAGCTGCTACTGCAAACACTTTCAGACATCAAATTAAATATGTGTGAAGCAAGATGTGTTAGCAAGAGGTTTCTGACTTTGCCATAAAAAGAAAGGATGAATCAGGAATAAGTATGTGTACATCAGTAAAGATTCAGGAATCAATAAATGTAAGTCATGAACATATCCCACTGATTTATATTATGAAATGTTTTATGCTGATTCACTAACAACTATCTCTAGGAACTTAACCCATGCATGAAATTAAATATGTGTGTACTTTTTCCAATTGGTGGTATCTACCCATCATCTTCTTGGGCACCATCTTGGACTGGTACATTAAATTTTATAACCATTTTTGTTGTGGACAGAAATGACTGCCTATACCACCCAATATGGCCACTGATGATGTAATTGTTATTGTTAATACAATAACAATTATTGTTAATCAGAATCGACCTCACTGCATTCTGGGCAAACCCATAGGTGCTCAGTCTACCTCAGCAAATGTCGAAGCATATGAATGCTAATTGTACCTGTAGCACGCTGGTTGTACGTACGACAGATGCATCCTCTCACTTCCATTTCTGCTAGTCCCACGTTTGATGGCAAACTCAAACAGCCTCAGCCTTGTTGATTATCCAGCAGGTGATCATTAAAAGCCCTTAGTATCTCTCCCTTAAAGAGATGAAAACAAATAAGGAGGTCCTAGAAAATCTAGGTATGAAAAGAGAACTAATGAAGGAGGTCAAAGTTTGGCAGCTAAAATACTTTGGCCACATAAAAAGGCATAACACCTTGCAGAAGACCATAACAGAAGGGAGAGTTGAAGGCAAACGTGAAAGGGAAGACAGCGCTATAAGTGGGAAGATAACATCAAGAGATGGACAGGAAAGAGTCTATCAGAGTGCACCACCAAGACAAGAGACAGAAAACGTTGGAGATCCATTACAGCCAACTTTCGTTGTGGAGATGGCAACTGATGATGATGATGATCTCTCCCTTATCCATGTCCAGTGTCCCCACTATGGTGCTCTCGAGGCCAGTCTGTCAGCTCTCTCATTGCCACGTACCCCTGTATGACCAGGACAGTAGATCCACACCAGTTCTTGAAGACTTGAGGATTCTATTGATGTTTTCCATTCCTGCCACAGCCATCCGTTCTGAACTTTCCAAAGCATGGCTTCAGAGTCTGACAATATAACTGCCCTGGTTGATGGAGTTTCAGACAGCCACCTTAGTGCTGCAGTAACTGCCTCTATCTCCATTCTCATGCTGGAGGTTGTTGTCATGTAGGCTCCACTCTGTTCAGCAACAACCTTGCGCTTTATTCTCACAGAGAAGCCCCATCCTGATCTCTCACCATGCACTACAGACCCATCAGTGTACACAAGGGCGTCATCATTCCCAGCATGATCACTTATCAGCTGATTAATCTCCAGCTCTGCTTTTCCACTGCTCCAAGATCTGCACTCTCTGCCAAGGCTAATGATGACCTGCTGGTAGTTTATCCAGTTCTCCCCTGACTTACTCCACTCTTCCCCTTTGGATACATTTTCAACCCTGATCTCCTGACCAATCATAGCCTCTACCTGTGCCATCCATGACATCCCCCTCTTGATTCTTGCTCCTTTGATATCAGCTACATTCTCATGTAGGGGGTGTCTTTTGTCGGTGGTTACCCACACATATGCTTTTGCCTGGGCCATCGCATATCTGGATCTAATCGACAGCAATCTGAACATGTATCTCATTGTCACAATGGGGGTATCACGCGTACAGCCCAAAACAAGTCGCATCCCTTCATTTTGAATGCGTTCCAGTTGTTCACATTGTGACACTGACAGCATGAGTATTCCTAGCCCGTACTCGATTACTGAAATCATGAGCTGCTGATACAGGAGAAACAATAGTCTCTGTTCCAAGCGTGCAGCAGCCATTGTTGTTAAGGCTGCCAGTCCTTGCTTGCACTTTTGTATGATCAGTTCGACATGATACTTGAATGATAGCCCACGATAAAACGTTACTCCTAGATACTTCAGCCTGTCTTGCCTTTCAATGTTCTGCCCATGTCTGGTAGGTCTGCTTTCACTATGGAGTTGTTCACAAAGCACCACATCACACAGGCCTTGATGGAATTGACCTTTGTTCCGCTTTCCTCACACCATTTAGAAACCGCCTGTAGTGTCTCTTGTATGCCTTGGACCATTTGCTGTCTGTCTGAGCCAGTTCTGTACATGAGTATGTCATCTGCGAAAGTTAATGTTCATCCCAGTCCTGTTGGTTGAAAGGTTGCTACTTTTGCTGTGTAGATGTTAAACAGCACTGGTGATAGTCGAGAACCCTTATAATGTAATGATGATGATGACTAAAGCCTTTAACTTTACATTCTGTCACATTAATAACAGATAAGAAAGTAAAATAATTCTGCCTAAAACAAATAATGACCACTGATCATCTGTAAGACTTACTCTGAAACAGAAAATGTTTCTGCCTGAGGATGATATCTGTACATAAGTAGATCTTTATCCACTCTCATTACAGTTCCGCCACACTCTAGATGACGGTAAAAAAAAATCAAATCCTCAGGGGTGCCCTGAAGACAGAAATTAAACATCAGCATATAAAAGTGTAAAGATTTACTAGAAGCTTAAAAATATATTTTATTCATTTTCAGTACCTTATTAAATAAGCTGACTTAGCGTTATTAGTAAATACATAATATGTTAAATGTAATTATCTAACACTTTATTCCTAGTTTAAAAATCTTACAGGTTTTCATGTCAACTAAACTACAGAGACTGTTAACTATACTTCACACTTATTTTCTGTTATCTGTTAAATATGTTGACTTCGTTTGGTTTAGTTTTGAGGTACTGCAAACAGACAACTGCATCAGTGCTCCGATCTCCTCCCTTAGGTCACACAAGGAGAGTCTCTGCACAGTGCATGAACTCCATAGCATGGTGAGTATCCCAATGTGTACATACAGGAATGACATATTTTACAAATATTTTCGTGGTGGGTAAGTTTCCTAATTTTAAATTTTGCCAGGGTAGTAGCCCTATGGCCTACTCTTTAGATTTACAACTGTCGAGGGATTTTTAACTTGTGCAACTTCCAAACGGGAGCTCCTATATTTTGCCCTTGTCTGAGAAGGCTAAGCATCCACCTCACTACCCAGGAAATCAAGGGGGCGTATGACATCATTAGGAACCACTGGTTCTGAAAAAAAATTGTCCATCAATTATATTCCATGTACTGGGAGCAAACTCGGTACCTTTAGAATTAGAGGCAGATGCCATACCTCTTAGTCTTTCTGACCCCCCAACATTGACTTAACATTTTACTTCTACTACAAATGCTGACTTGACCCACTATTTACACAGTATGTTAGATATATTGAGTTTACACTTTATTTCTTTGTACTTAACATTTATAAAAATACTCAAACTACTCTTTTTAAATTTAAATCCATACAACTCTCAACCTAGATAAAGGAGGGTACAAACTGTGGAAACTAATGAGAGCCTTGAACAATGAAGAACTAACAGTCATATCACAATCAAACAAGGTGACAATATGCTCTCAGGAAAAATAACTGCAAATGCACTTATGGAACACTATGCTAGTGCAAACCACATTGATCTCCCAATAGATAAGACAAAGGCCATCAAAGATGAACAAAGGAGTCATGAAAACAGATAGTTTGCACCAGAGGAGCATGTGATGGCAAGTTAACAATGGAAGAGGCAATGAGGTCACTAAAGAAAAAGAAGTCTGTTGCGCATATTACATACACATATTCTTTTGTATGGAATTATGCGACACACGGATTACTTCGTCTATTTAATATGGAAAATATATAGTTGTATTTATTTGGGTACGAAAATGCTTCCCTTGGTAAAGCTAGATAATCCATGATTGATTTATACGTTTGATTATATGGATGATCTCTCTTGATATTGATTCGGCGTATGAATAATTGAATTCATGTCAGTTCTCGTTTGTTAGGGCCAGAAAATAGATTAATTTTGCTTAGAATGTTTATGGTCCGAATTCATGTGTACTACTTGTCTAGTGCAAGAAGATTCTGTTTTATATTGTACATCTTTGTATGTTTAGGTCGGACTATATTCTTTGTGTCGGAATCTGGCGCAGGTATTCGTAGTCCTACTGGGTTGTAGGGAGTTCCGAAGAGGCCGGTCGAAATGGCTGTATGTGTGATTTTCTAGGGCTGGTCCTGTTATGATTAAAAAGTGATTTGTGGATGATTTTTCCATAAGGAGGGAATGTCTCTGCGAGAGTATTGTGTCAGAGCTCCTTCTCATGTACTTTATTATGTTTAAATTCGGACTCCAGGTAAAGCCAGACCCTCTTTTCTTTGATGACCTTCATTTGGTTAGGTTTAGATGACAACCTAGTTCGAACGTCGTTGGTCGTCCATATGCACAGTTGAAGATGACAGGTTCCACTAGTATTCCTATCTATATGAGATAATCTTATGAATATGGAGCTGGGTGGAAAACTCTATGAAGTTTTACATATATTCAAATGTTGAATTAACTTTGGCTTTATTATTATCCTTCTGTTGGGCGAGTGAGCAAAAACTCAAAGAAGGTGGCCATCTTTGAAGTACTGTCATTATGGTGCATCACTGGCCTGAGAGCAGAATCTAACTCTTATTATCAGACAGTGGATCGGAGATCTTACCATCAAAGAACTCCGTTATTATGAAATAACATTATTATTGTCAAGAAAAGGTTCTAGCAACGAACCGTTATTACTATTCATGCATGTACACTTACTGAGTATGCGACGACAGATAACTAGAACGTCTGCCTACTGTCGTCCCATAATATATATATTCATATGCTGCCTGAATACACTACTGATGTTGCTACTCAATTATGCAATATGATGATGTCCTGTCAACCATCTACTATCAAATGCCCATTGATTTGCTGTGTCAACTTATACTCATGACTGTATCCATTTTGTTCAAGTGTGCGTCCAATTAAACAGTATGTAACGACTACAGCAGTCTGCATTGGTGACTTATCGTAATGAGTGAATGAGTGCCTTATACTGGTCAACACACGAACAGTCCACCATTCGCCTAACTCATACTTCACACTCACACTCCATATTTGCATAACCCTGCGTCGGTTGAGTTGACCTTTGCTCCCCCTGGAGCCTCCATCATATTCACCACTGGTTTGCGTAAGGAGAATGAAAGCAGTACTTTACAGCATGCCTGGTAACACTGCAGAAATACGTTACACCTGCACTTTACAGTGGTAGGCCAGTTTCCTGGGTCCAGCCTTCGCAGTCTTGAAAGTGGAAGTCACCTAGTGTTTCAAAAACATTTATTTTGGCCAAATGTGACACACATCAACACCAATAGAACAACTATACAGTCGATGTCAGCTTGACCTGTTCTGACAAGTGTAACGGTATCTGGGTCAGCACTTGTTGACATTTTGCGCAGTACAGACAGTGTTCTAACTTGAAGTGATTGTTTAGCCTTCTGAAGTAGAAGTGCAATGTTGTTAGACAGAAGAAGTACATATTTCATCGGTGGATCTTCATATGCTCAAAGAAATTGAACATTGTAATAAGTTAATTCAATAATTTAATAACTTATTAAAAGTAGAAAATTATTTTGAATAAAAGATAAGCCTTCTCTAGAACACATTCTTTGCAACACTCCACCTGCAACACATTCTATTTATTATATTATATATATATGCATGTATACTATTTATGTCTATATGTTATTTGTTTATATGTAATAGTTGTTTATATGTGACTAGTACAAGGTATACCGAGTGACATTGGTCTTGTACTAGTGTTCTATAGGTACAAATTTTCTTAATTGGAAATTTGTTAGCAACAATTTGCTGCTATTTTTGTTAGCTGTGACGACTGTGTTCATATTTGTTTTTGTAATATTTTTTCTGTTCTTTATTTTTGTTTGATTTGTTTGTATAATTTGTTGGTCTACTCTTTCCTATCATTTAGTTCTTTACACCCTTATGTTTATACACTGTGGCGTTATTTGTCTTGTTGATTTCATTGCAGTTATTATCACAGGTTCTGTGACTATTCTCTTTAGTTCTCCTAGTTAAATTATTTAATTTCTGCAATTGTTTTCATATTGTTTTTTCTTGTTTGTCCTTGTTAATGTCTTTAGTTGACAGATGATATATATTATTATTATTGTTATAAAAGAAAGTGTACAAGACCTTTGTAAGGCTTGTCTCCCACAGTGATTGGGATAGAAACATATTATTCTCCACAGGTACTCAAGTTATCATTTGTTATATTATAAACAAGATAACCATACAAGGTCTTTGATTAAGACTAAGAAAGTGAAGTGAGTATTAAAGTGGGACAAGGTAATTTATTTACTTTTGCAGGTTACTGATCTTATTAGACAAGATGTCTACATTAGATTACTTTATTACACAAGGGAAATCCCTTGATAAGACTGGTAAAGACTTAGAAGAATGGACAATTGCTCAATATGACAAAGCATTAGCTGCAGAAGAGAAAAAAAAAGCTGCTGCTTAGGAAAAAAAAGCTGCTGCAGAGGAGAGAAAGCTTCAATTAGAAGAAAAAAAATTAGAAGCTGCTGCTGAACAAAAAAGATTAGACAGAGAAGCTGAACAAAAAAGACTAGACAGAGAAGCTGATGCTGCTGCTGAACAAAAAAGATTAGACAGAGAAGCTGAACAAAAAAGATTAGACAGAGAAGCTGAAGAGAAAAAAGCAATAAGAGAACATGAATTTGAGTTAGAGAAATTAAGATTGACAAGTATGAGTAATGTTAATCAGGCATCTAGTGGTAATGGTAAACCCTTTACTTACAAGGTCAAGGTACCAGCGTTCAACTCTGCCAATGATGACATAACATTCTGGCTTAATAGATTTGAACGTGCTTGTCGAGCTCATAATGTGGATAAATCACAGTATGTGAATCAGTTGTCGAAAATCTAAAAGGGGATTCTCTGACTAAGTTATGTTTGGTTGAAGAGGCCGACAAGGATAATTATGATGCTATTAGGGCAGCCTTGATAAAGAAATACCAATTGTCAGAAGAAGGTTATCGCCTTTTGTTTAAAACAATGAAACCTGAGGTAGGTGTAGAATTCTCAGAATTCATTTCAAAAGCATGACTTACACTTTCACGATGGATTGAATTATCCAAAACACAGAAAACATTTGAGGCTCTTACGGATTTATTACTCAGAGACAAGATCATGTCTTCAGTGAATAAACCATTTATAGAATTCTTACATGAGCGTAAACCTAGTACATTAAAACAAATGGAAGAATATTGTGACCAATATGCCACGGCACACCCTGACATGATTCTGAGCAACACTAACATTAAAGAGGGTATGCCAGTAGCTTCGGCAACACAATACAATCATAATTCTTCACATAACTTCCAAGGAACTCAAAATAAATCTCACAAAAAGGTTAATTGGAATGGTTATCAAAATCAAGGTAACCACTCAAATCAGGGTTCTTCTTTGAAGACCTGGAACCGGGCTGACAGTCCTAGATACAGGGGTACTCATAATTATAGAAATTTCCGAAAAGGTAGTCACTATAGGAACTACCCAAGTTTTCCTTCATGGAAGCAACAGAACCAATATTACAGGGATACTCATTATAATGAACATGATGATTATGATCATGAATATTATGATCCTAACCCAAACAGGGGTTATAGCAGAGGAAATAATAATTACAGATGCAATTATAACCGAGGTAGATCACAATACAAAAAACATAAATCTCATTACCAGGCTAACTCTGCACAGCAAGAGTTTCATGTAGCCGGTAATCAAAATAATGATAAGAAAGACTCTAATAATGTAGGATGTTCTGCTTTTGACTTTGGTAGAGCATCTCAGTGCTCCCAATGCAAAACATTATTCGATCCAACCACAGTTTCCACTTTAAGCTGTGGTCATCCTCTCCCCGCTCTTCCTGCGTCAGTCGCGCATAATGGAAGAGGTGCTCTTGTCTTCAATAGAGGTCTAGTAGATGGTACTCTAGAGGTCTAGTAGATGGTACTCCGGTATCAATTCTTTTCGATTCGGGGTGCACTACCACTGGAGTGAGGCAGTCACTCGTAAATCCTTCTCGAGCCACAGGCAATGTAGTCAAATGCGTAACATTTGGTGGCACATTGCAGAAGTACTCCACTGCCATTATCAATATTGCTACTCCCTTCTTTACAGGAGATGTGCACGCATGTCTTCTGCCGAATCCGATCGCTGATCTTATCATCAGTCGCATTCATGGAGTGAAAGAATGTACTCCGCAACAAATTGCTGATTGGGAAAATAACAATATGCAAACTGCTAATGCAGTAGTCACTAGGGCTCAAGCTCTTAACATGCCTCAATCTTCACCTTCTGAAGATAATGATGCGCAGATCCAAGATGATCCCTTGGAGATTTCCCATGACTCCTTTATAAAACAGCAGAAAGATGATCCTACTCTAAAGAAATTCTTTACTCTGGCAACAAAAGGTGATCCGAATAAAGACACAAATCGTAAATCTTGGATTACGATGAAGAATGGCGTACTTGTGCGTATGGTACAAGACTCCGCTAAGTCCGCTCATTCTCAAATTCTAGTGCCCAAAAATATGAGAGTGAAAATCTTACAGCACGCTCATGATTCTCAGTGTGCTGGGCATATGGTTTTTCCCGTACTAAATCTAGAGTTCTGGCGTCTTTCTTTTGGCCTTTTGTGAACAAGGACATACGAATCTATTGTCGATCTTGTAAGGTATGTCAAGAAGTTAAATCCAAAGGTCCACGCCATGCTGCACCTATTCAGGCTGCAGATATTCCAATTCGACCATTTCAAAAGATGGCGATAGACATCATCGGTCCATTTAAAATAAAGTCTGCTAGAGGACACCAATTTATCTTGACGTGTGTTGACATGTGCACACGTTGGCCAGAGGCTGTTCCTCTAAAGAGCATAACTACTGCTGATATTGCAGATGCTCTTTGGCTAATATTTTCTCGTCTGGGATTTCCAGCAGAAATATTATCAGACCATGGTACCCAACTTATATCGGATACTATGTCTCAAGTAATGTCGACTCTTAAGATAGAGAGATCTTTAAGTAGTATTTATCATCCTATGTCTAATGGGATGGTAGAACGTCTGAATAGGACTCTCAAAAACCTATTAGGTAAGATAACTGAAGATCATCCTCAGGATTGGGACAGAGTTTTACCCGCGGCTCTCTTTGCATATAGAGAGGTCGCCAACGAACATACAGGATTTTCTCCCTTTGAACTTGTCTTTGGCGCGAAACCGCGAGGTCCTATGTCCTTACTTCATGATCTCATAACTGCTGATAATATTGTCGATGACACAAAATCCTCTTACGAATATGTCATTGCGCTTAGACACAAGATTATTGAAGCATGCAAATTGGCAACTGCTTCTTCTGAATTTGCCAAACAGAAGGCAAGGCAATTTGCCAATAAGAAGAGATGCTTGCGACAACTTTGTCCAGGAGACAAAGCATTTGTCTTACTACCTTGTAGGGAAAACAGACTCCTTATTTCTTGGAAAGGTCCATACGATATAATATCAAAAGTTTCCGATGTTGACTATATCGTCGATATTGACGGGAAGCATAAAACCTTCCACATCAACATGCTCACGGAATTCCACGAACGTCTGGATTATTTACAACCTGTTTTCCAGGCAACGGACGATTCTCCAGTCCCACATGACATTACTCATCACTATCAGTAATACAGGATGAGGAAACGAGTTTCTCGGATGTGAATCTCCCTTTTCCAATGATTCCGCTTCACTCTAATGAATCATGGAAAGATGTTGCGATTTCTCCCGAATTATCTCCAGGAGAACAGAAACAAGTTTCTACTATGTTACAACAATTTCAGGATGTCCTTACTGACATTCCTGGTCGTACTAATGTCATTGAACATGACATTATTCTTATTGACCATAATCCTAAAAGAGTCAGACCGTATCCTATCCCGATACATTTTCAAGCACAGGTAGAGAAAGAGTTGGATGAAATGATAGAGTTGGAAATAATTGAACCATCCACATCAGCATATTCTTCGCCGATGGTTATTGTACGAAAAAAAGACAATAACATACGTCTTTGCGTTGATTATCGCAAGTTAAACCAAGTGACGAAATTTGATGCTGAACCTATGCCTTTACTAGAAGAGCTACTTACTAGACTATCAAATTCCCATTTCTTTACTAAACTTGATTTGTCTAAGGGATATTGGCAAGTTCCTCTATCCGAACACGCCAAACCATTTACTGCTTTTTCGACGCCTAGGGGTCTTTTCCAATGGAATTTTATGCCTTTCGGCCTTATGAACGCACCAGCTACATTCGTACGCATGATGCGTCGAATCCTATCGTATCGGTCAGATGTCATTGCATATCTTGATGACATCTGTCTTTTCAGTGATACTTGGGAAGATCACTATAACGGGTTAAATGAACTATTGTCTATCTTACGCGAGCATAACCTGACAGCGAAACAATCTAAAGCCTGTATTGGTTTCAGCGAAATATCTTTCTTAGGTCACCGTGTTGGTCATGGTTTCCTAAAAACAGAAGACCATAATACAAGTAAGATACTTAACATTTCTATTCCTAAGACTAAAAAGCAAGTGCGAAGTCTCTTGGGTCTAATACAATTTTACGGACGATTCATTCCGAATCTGTCCTCGATCATGTCACCTCTTTCTTCTCTGCTAAAGAAAGGGTCTCCTAATGTAGTCCATTGGATGCAAGAATGTCAATCCTCTTTGGATAAGGTTAAAACTATGTTTTCTACTTCACCTATCTTGGTGTTACCTACTAAGGATAAGACATTTATTCTTCGTAGTGACGCTTCATCCACAGGGATTGGAGCAGCACTAATGCAAGAGTACTCTGGAACTCTGCATCCTGTGATGTATATTTCTCGAAAACTAAATGCTGCGGAGAAGAATTACTCGGTCCTAGACCGCGAATTATTGGCTATGGTGTGGTCAATCCTTAAACTCCAAAGATTTCTTCTTGGCGCGCATTTCATTGTGGAAACTGACCAGAAAGCTCTTACTGCTATTCAGAGTAAAAATCTGAAGAGCGCGAGATCAATGCGATACGCGATTGCTCTTCAGCCTTTTCATTTTTCGGTGCGAGCTATCCGTGGGTCAGAAAATGTGATGGCAGACATTTTGTCTAGATGCCCACATGATTCCACCTAACTGTTAGATCCTGAGATTTCTAACATGTCTAACTTTACTACAGTTTTTCCTATTTTAAAGTGTGTACACATATGTAATATATCATATATTGATTGTATCACTACTTAGCGGTTAACTGATGTATATTCACCGCTGATCTTTTGATGTTCTTCTTCTTTAGTAATCATGATTTTAAAATACCTAAGATGAAAGATTTTTGGATAAATTATTGTAGAAATTGTGGCATTGCCAGTATTGTAGTATGCATTGGTGACACCTCTCTGGAAATATTTATACTCAGAGAAAAACTTTCTCTGGTTCCTGAGATATTCTCACTTGTCGTACCATAGAACGACTTAGCCTTACATTAGGCGTTACATTTGTTTGGAATGCTTATCATCTGTGCATTGTTATTCGTGCATTGTGAGCCTATTGTATGTTGCTCCTGGATGTATTTCCCAAAAAAAAAAAAAAAAAGTACCATTTTTTTTTCCCGGGGGGTGTGGTAGTCTGTTGCGCATATTACATACACATATTCTTTTGCATGGAATTATGCGACACACGGATTACTTCGTCTATTTAATATGGAAAATATATAGTTGTATTTATTTGGGTACGAAAATGCTTCTCTTGGTAAAGCTAGATAATCCATGATTGATTTATACGTTTGATTATATGGATGATCTCTCTTGATATTGATTCGGCGTATGAATAATTGAATTCATGTCAGTTCTCGTTTGTTAGGGCCAGAAAATAGATTAATTTTGCTTAGAATGTTTATGGTCCGAATTCATGAGTACTACTTGTCTAGTGCAAGAAGATTCAGTTTTATATTGTATATCTTTGTATGTTTAGGTCGGACTATATTCTTTGTGCCGGAATCTGGCGCAGGTATTCGTAGTCCTACTGGGTTGTAGGGAGTTCCGAAGAGGCCGGTCGAAATGGCTGTATGTGTGATTTTCTAGGGCTGGTCCTGTTATGATTAAAAAGTGATTTGTGGATGATTTTTCCATAAGGAGGGAATGTCTCTGCGAGAGTATTGTGTCAGAGCTCCTTCTCATGTACTTTATTATGTTTAAATTCGGACTCCAGGTAAAGCCAGACCCTCTTTTCTTTGATGACCTTCATTTGGTTAGGTTTAGATGACAACCTAGTTCGAACGTCGTTGGTCGTCCATATGCACAGTTGAAGATGACAGGTTCCACTAGTATTCCTATCTACATGAGATAATCTTATGAATATGGAGCTGGGTGGAAAACTCTATGAAGTTTTACATATATTCAAATGTTGAATTAACTTTGGCTTTATTATTATCCTTCTGTTGGGCGAGTGAGCGAAAACTCAAAGAAGGTGGCCATCTTTGAAGTACTGTCATTATGGTGCATCACTGGCCTGAGAACAGAATCTAACTCTTATTATCAGACAGTGGATCGGAGATCTTACCATCAAAGAACTCCGTTATTATGAAATAACATTATTATTGTCAAGAAAAGGTTCTAGCAACGAACCGCTATTACTATTCATGTATGTACATTTACTGAGTATGCGACGACAGACAACTAGAACGTCTGCCTACTGTCGTCCCATAATATATATATTCATATGCTGCCTGAATACACTACTGATGTTGCTACTCAATTATGCAATATGATGATGTCCTGTCAACCATCTACTATCAAATGCCCATTGATTTGCTGTGTCAACTTATACTCATGACTGTATCCATTTTGTTCAAGTGTGCGTCCAATTAAACAGTATGTAACGACTACAGCAGTCTGCATTGGTGACTTATCGTAATGAGTGAATGAGTGCCTTATACTGGTCAACACACGAACAGTCCACCATTCGCCTAACTCATACTTCACACTCACACTCCATATTTGCATAACCCTGCGTCGGTTGAGTTGACCTTTGCTCCCCCTGGAGCCTCCATCATATTCACCACTGGTTTGCGTAAGGAGAATGAAAGCAGTACTTTACAGCATGCCTGGTAACACTGCAGAAATACGTTACACCTGCACTTTACAAAGTCATTACGAAAAGATGGGATAATGAATGAAATGCTAATAAGCCTAGGCACAAAGGCAAATAAGAAGCTTCTGGCCATCCTTACCTGCACCTGGAAAAAGAGAAATAGTAACATAGGTATGGAAAGACGCTATATGGATTCCAATACCAAAAAAGACAAAGATCTGACAGAACCAAATGGCTACAGACCTATCAGTCTACTTAGCTGTGTAGGAAAACTGTTGGAAAGCATAAATAATACCTAACTGATGTTGCATCTGTAAGAAAAACACCTTTTAGCCTAATAGCAAACAGGATTCAGACAAAACAGATCCATTGAAGATATGACTGCACAGATAGCTCAGAAAACTGAGGACGCCTCCCAAGAAAAAAAACACACTCTGGTGGGTTGGATGAACTTAAAAAAAAAGCATTTGACAAAGTGTGGAATGAGGGAGTGATAGTCAAGCTGCAAAGAAATGAAGAGTGTAGGAGAATGTACAAATGGATCAGCCACTACCTTGAGAGTAGAACTGCCAGAGTACAACCACAAATACAGACCAGCAGGAAGATGATATTGGATCAGGGTATTCAAGGGGGAGTCCTGTCACCCCTGCTGTTCCTTGCGCACATAGATGACATCAGAATATTCCAAGAAGAACCCACAATGCCTCCTTAGCCCTGTGAATCTCTATGGCAAGCATTCAGATGCAGCAAGCCCTAACATCATTGGAGTGAGCCAAAGCATGGCTAATGAAATATCATCATAATGCCTACTCGGACTAGCTCAGGCGTTGGCGTAGCTGGCGAGTCCTTTTTAGGGCTTTATGCTAGCAGATAGATAATGTTGGTCCTTTTCAGGACTTAGTATCTATCAATGCTGATCGGGTTAGCAGTCAACAGAGTTGACTTTTTTTTGGATGGTAAATGTGCTCTGATATAACCACATAGGTTGAAAAGAACACGCCTCGCCAGAAGGCAAAAACCGAACCACAAAAAAAAAAAAATGGCAAGTGAAGATAAATGAAGGGAAAACACACAGACAGTGTTCTCCCTCTTTAATAAATCATAAAGTACCAAATTAGTGGTAAATAGGAAAAGTCTACACTTGGATGAAAACCCAAACTACCTAGGCATTACCTTTGATTGCCGCTTGACTTGGAAACCACAGATTGAAAGAAATAGGACAAGAGCAAGGCAAAGAATGGCAATCATGAAAAAAAAACACGCCGGTACGGGTTGGAGAGTGGACAAGAGAGTATTAAGAAGCTATACATTGGGCAAGTGAGACCAGTCTAGAATGTGGCACTGCTGCATGGTTAACAACTCTGCCTAGGCCAATCCCAAGCCCATGCTGAAAAAGTGAGGAGGGATTCTGACTGACCTGAGTGTTTCATGCATCTAAGGAAGTAGCAGGTAAAACTGTGAACCAGCCAAACAACTGCATCTTCACTCCAACATACAAGTCTGAAAGGAAGAGCTGGTGAAGAGAGATATGGTCATTAGCAGCTCCAAAACAAAAACATGGTGATATCACGAGATGAAAACAGGCATCAGATTAAGCTGGGAGAACAGGTGCTGGAGCAGGTCAACTACCTTAAATACTGTGAAGCTGACATAGACTGGAAAGGAGGCATCAAAGAAGAGTTGGCTACCTGAAAAGCAGCAGCTGGGAGACTTTTCAGGTCATAAATTAAGGATTCCTCTGCAAAAGAGAAATTGGCAAGAAGACAAATATGGCTCTATACCACTCCACCTATGTTCTAGATTATTTTTATGGATGCGAGTCATGGGCAATGACTACAACCCACAAAAGCCAGCTCTAAACCTCAGAAATTAGGTATCTGAGGAAGGTGGTTGAAGAAACAAGAAGAGACATGGTCTACAGACAAAATGTCATGGCCTCAAAACCCAGCCCCTGCAGACCCAAGTTGAACAGTCCCAATTACGATGGTTTGGCCATGTCTGCAGAATAGGAGAAGATTGGCTACCACGACGAATATGGAAAACCAAGAGCCAAGGATCCAAACCTCCAGGACGCCCCAGAGTTCACTGGGAGGACATGTCTCACACCCCCAGACGTCTTGTTGCACACTCCAAGAAGCACTGCGCTAGATTTAACATTCTGATCAACTACTATCACTAGGAACATGTTATTAGCAGAAACACAGATGGAGCTGTTAACTATGATATCAAAAGGAGAAAATAATAAAAAGCCTGGGCATTATCTATAGATGTTAGGAGGCTCCATAACATAAGCAGCAGGACACCCTAAAGAGATGTGGAAATGCAGCAAAAATGTCAGGGTGCAGAGGTTTGTCCTGGGAAAACTACAGTAGAACCTGGTCGCCCCATGTGCCTTGGGCATTGAAGGTCACGAGTGATTGAGTGAATTCCATCACTGATGCCAATATTAAGCAAATGTAAAACAATCCTTGTGTGGATGTGTTCTTCTTCTCTTTGATATATTCTGATAACACTGACTAACAAAAAAAAACTTTTTTTTTCTTTCTCTAACATTTCTATGTTTTTCTGGTCAATTTTAATGCGCTGTTTTTAAATCTGCAAACCGTTTTTCTCTATCAGGTCGGGATCTCTAGAAATACGCAATTGAAGTTTTTTAACAACGCATACAGTATTACAACATCATTCGTACAAGAAGTATAACAGTTATGTAGGCTTGAATTTCTTTGCAGTCGACTTTCGTCGGTGAATGGCACGTGGTACATCGCGATGAAGCATCCAACAATAATCGGCAAGCATGGTCACACTCCACCGTCCTTGATAACGTGACTCCATTACGGCGATATCTTGATGGAATCATTCTCCATGTTCATCGCTGACTTCGCCAAGATTGTCAGGGAAAAAGTTAAGATGCGAATCGAGCAAATGGATTTTGGGGGACATTTTACAGCCCATAATTATGTATGCATCTATGCACTGCTTAACAATATGCAACATAGTCGACAGATTTGTGATTTTCTAGAAAGTTATCGACGATCGATTTGAATGCCATCCATGCGCGAAGTTCACTACCATGTAACAAGTTCTCAAATTGTTTGTCTGCAATAACTTTCCTAATCTGAGGTCCTACAAAGATACCTTCCTTTATCTTTGCATCGCTAACTTGCGGAAACTTTTCTCGAAGATAAGTGAAAGCTTTGCTCGTTTTATCTAACGCTTTTACAAAATTCTTCATGAGCCCCAACTTTATATGTAACAGTGGTAAAATGAAGGTGTCTTTGTTAACTAATGGCTCGCGTATTACATTTTTATGCCCGAGCTGCATACGATCCCGGATAGGCCACACCTTTCTTGCATAATGTTCCTGTCTGTTGCGGCTGTCCCATTCACATCGGAAGCAACAAAATTTAGTATACCCAGTCTGCATGCCCGTGAGAATTGCAATGACCTTTAGGTCTCCACAAATCCGCCATTGGTAGTCATTGCACTTTATTTTTTCCAAACGTTTAGCCATATTGTCATAAGTTTCTTTCATATGAACAGAGTAGGCGACTGGAATTGATGAAAAAAAATTTCTGTTATGCAATAACACGGCTTTTAGACTAGTCTTGGAAGAATCGATGAAAAATCGCCATTCGTTGACTATGTGCTCATGACCGTTTACATCTTTGCAATAGCAAATGTCATCATCCATCTCAAAGTGTTGAACAAGTTCTCTGTGTCTATGACGAAATTTAGATATCGGAGTATTGGGCGCTAAAAGATTCCATTCTTTGAGTCACGAATCGAGTAATTCCGCTTGTCCTTTGGTAAGAGCGAGATCACGCATTAGATCTGAAAGTTCTGAATGGTTAACTAAGTAAACACCATCATTCACCGGTATGTAATCTGAGTCAGAATTAGTTTCTAAAGAAGGTAAACTATCACTTTCTGATGGTTCATTTACGTCCAACGGATATTGTTCTGGTGGTACTTGGATCGGACACGTGATTGGATCATGAGGCACTGGTTTCGAAACCGATTCAATATTTGGATAAACCACAGACTTTCTAGTTTTAAAAGTGAAACCATGGATATTTGTCAAGCAGAAGTAACAATCAGTAGTGTGATTTGTATGTTCACGCCATATTACTGGCACTCCAAAAGGCATCGACTTATGCTTCGGCAATTTTCGTAACCAACCTGCCAATGTATCGAACAAACTGCATTTGGCTTCCAAGATTTATTTGCATCATCAACTTTCGAATCGAAATAAAGTTCATATGCTTTCTTTAGTAATGGTGTAAAGTTTTTCTGGTCAACACGATCGGTAAAATATCCGCACACATAACAGAACAGATCAGCCGAATTTCTACAACTTCTAGAAGCCATATGTTGCTCAGAATTATTTCAAAATACAGTAACTATTTGAAAAATCGCGTAACATATGTCATGCATCTTTTAGCAGTATAAAAAGTAGAATTATGTTGCTTTTTATTAATTTTTAATAAGTTATATAGTAAAAATGAAACGGAGCAAATAACGGTTTCCCAAAAATATATTTATTCACAAATATCTTAAGAACCCGACGTGATAGAGATAAACGGATTTCAGATTTGAAATCAGCGCAAGAAACTGACCTAAGAACACTTATTCTTATATAAGAAAGAAAAATGTTGTTTGTCAGTGTAATCTGATAAAAGGCAAAATGGTTGTGCTTTATTTTTTTGAATCAGTTTTAGTGCTATATCTTTCAGTACCAATCACATTTCTCATGTACATCAGCAAATAGGCTAAAAACACAGCCAATTATGCCCTACAAGACATTAAAGATATCCGCTAATAAAAGATTCACTAAATTAATACTTTAGAACATCTATGTTACCAAACAATTCCTAAAGCTTATTAATACTGACAATGTGGTAATATACAGTAAATTGCAAAATAAAAACAATTCAAACTAAAAGAATGTTAATATCATGGTATCTCTAACCTTTGCGAGATAACAGTGAAAAAGAGCAAAAGATGACTTAAATAATGACATGTTCCTATGCCTTAACTTAGTGATGACCGCTGAATATCTGCAGTTTGGTAATGCCAGAACTAGTTTGCCTCATTCATAAGTAATGAACAGATGTTGCTGTAATATGTGAAAATTAATTTAAATTTAATAGAAATTAAACATTAACTGGTCTTACAGGCTTGTTCGTATCAGCAGGTTGCTGTAAATCGAGACAGCTGTAATTCAAGACTTTATTGTAATGTAACATTTGTCACTATTTGTAGACATCAAATTCAAAGCTTTACCACTCTTGGTCTACAAATTATCAAAAATCTGATCAGACAACATTTTTTAAGATGCGATGATGAACTTTCTATTCCAATTCAGTGTTCAACTCTAAGCAAAATAAAAAAGCTTCAGTAAACTGAAATACAGTTAAAATCAAATATGGCCACCTTTTCATGAGAAGCAATTTAATGGTACCATCAAACTCTTGTTCAACATAACTATAATCGCTGTAGGTTCAGCTTGTGCATTTTAATTGAAATCCTGCAATTATTTAGGAAAACACTTAACTGTAGATTCTTCCACTTAAGAGGAAAGCATACGAAGCCATAAAATGCAGTTAATAATGAAGAAAAAAGTTACATAAGCCTTTGAAATAAAATGAGTGCTACAGGGATGCCTTTTCTCACTATTCCTCTTCTTAATAACTATAGACTGCATTAACTCTTAGTATACGTGCTCAAAAACCACGTTTTTACGAGCTGATTTCAGAGAGTACAATTTTAGACATGACTGCGTTTACTGATTTTGCATTAAGTAACTTATTTATAATGATAACATAAAGTGTTATATATTAAAATGTAGAAAAATGAAACATCTATGACATGCACTTAACTTAATTGTTAAGTGGTGTTAAACATGCATGCAACATATACAGTAATGAGTGCAGAAAAATTTTTAAATTGAAAAAATTGAGAAACAAATTGTACTTATCCATATGTATAATTAATTCTGGTAAACTTCTACCCCTAAGCCTACTTTCATTTTAAAGTACATCCATTTTCACATAATGTAGGAAAGTTGGAGCTGTTTCTGAGCACAAATAAAGTTTTTATCACAATTTGAATTTTTTTGGTATATTTAGATAAAGCGCACAAATATTTTAACCTTTATTTACAGACATGACTACCGTTACTGATTTTGCATTAAATAATTTATTAATAATGATAACATAAAGTGTTATATATCTAAATATAGAGAAATGAAACTTCTTTGACATGCACTTAACTGAATTATTCAATGATTTTAAACATGCATGCAACATATGCAGTAATGAATGCAGAAAAATTTAAAAAGATATAAAATTGAAAAATAAATTGTCCTTATCAATATGTATAATTAATTCTGGTAAACTTCTACCCCTAAACCTACTTTCATTTTAAAGTACATCCATTTTCACATAATGTAGGAAAGTTGGAGCTGTTTCTAAGCACAAATAAAGTTTTTATCACAATTTGAATTTGTTGGGTATATTTAGATAAAGCGCACAAATATTTTAACCTTTATTCACAGACATGACTACCGTTACTGATTTTGCATTAAATAATTTGTTTATAATGATAACATAAAGTGTTATATATCTAAATATAGAGAAATGAAACCCCTTTGACATGCACCTAACTGAATTATTCAATGATTTTAAACATACATGCAACATATGCAGTAATGAATGCAGAAAAATTTAAAAAGATAAAAAATTGAAAAACAAATTGTCCTTATCAATATTTATAATTAATTCTGGTAAACTTCTACCCCTAAACCTACTTTCATTTTAAAGTACATCCATTTTCACATAATGTAGGAAAGGTGGAGTTGTTTCTGAGTGCAAATAAAGTTTTTATCACAATTTGAATTATTTTGGTATATTTAAGCGCACAAATATTTTAACCTTTATTTACAGACATGACTACCGTTACTGATTTTGCATTAAATAATTTATTTATAATGATAACATAAAGTTTTATATTTATCTAAATATAGAGAAATGAAACCCCTTTGACATGCACCTAACCTAATTATTAAGTGGTGTTAAACATGCATGCAACATATACAGTAATGAGTGCAGAACAATTTTAAAATATTAAAAAATGTGGAAAAAAGTTGTACTTACCCACAAAAATAATCCAATTTGGAAGCCTGGAACTCCGAGAACCACTTTCATCCAATTATACGGAACACAGACAAGTTTCAGTTGTTTCGAATAATAAATAAAAATGTTTCCTTTTGAAATGTTCAGGTCACATATTGAAAAATCATGACGAAAATAAACTATGTACACACTTTATGCACAACTGATATTTACCACAAACTATTTCATTTCATGATAAGCAGCAAAACAGTTATTTGGATGTAGATGGGGATTATTTGTGCATCCTTCACAATAAAAGGATGTCCTGACCCTTACTTGAGGGGTGCTGCAAACGACACAGTTGTGATGAGACTTGGATTTTTTAATTAAATGGTTTGTTCCTCCTAGTCTGTTGACTGGATTGTTCACTTGATTGCCATGTCCAATCCTGGGAGGAATTTGCTGGAAATCCACAGCAGCAACAAGAGAGAGCTCATTGACAAGTTGCCGTTTAAATTGAAGAAGGCTCTGTTTTTTGGCATTTGTTGTTCTTGACAGTGCAAATAATTTATACGCATTGAGCTGAGCTATTTCAAAAATCTAGAAGAAAATTTTTTTCTTGTTCTTCTGCTAAATGTGCCATATGTTACAATGCTTTGGTCCACTCTGTCACATCCATCCATTCATGTGTTGATTGTAATAATCAATCATCAGTGGTTTATTGTTTGTTTCACCAAAGCGATTGGTGATGTCCTTGCTTTCCACTGTTGCGCAACTTGAAACAAGAATGCATGGTTTTTTTGGATTGAACATTTTGTGAGCCCATCTGCCTTTCCACCCAATTACCATTTCATCCAAAGACAGCTCCTTGTAAGGGTAAAATGCTTCCTGGAATCTAGATAACATTTTCTGTAGAAATGGTTCGATCTTTGCTTTACCTTATGCGTCTACATCACTCACATGAAACATCGTGTGATATAACATCTGAAACCTATCCCGTGTAAACATCTGTCTGTACCAGGGAGTTTGCATAAAGCCTTCATTAGACCAATAATCACTAATGGCTGGTTTTTTCACAATTCCCATTGCTATTATCACAGCAAAAAACTTGCACAGTTCTGGAGATGTAACTGGATACCAGTTTTGATAGACAGATCTTTTTGTCGCCGTTTCTGAATTTGACTGACAGAGTCAGTATATGAGGCAATATATTCATTTATAGAAACAGTAAGCTCATCTATAATCTCATTAGTTAAAAGAGCATTGAGACAATAAAATGCAGAAGAATCATCAGGTATAATATTTGGATTCACACCTGTAATCCTAGCATGAGGCGGTACAAAGCGGAAAGCATTTTGTGTTGAGCCAGCATCAACTTCATTCCACCTAATTTCCTCATTCATTGTACTTGTATTACCATCAGTACTTGTGGATTCTGCTTCTTTATGGGTTGATCTAGATGTAGGCCTATCTTCTCTTAATCTTTTCTTCATGGGAGCTTTACCTTTTCCTTGTCTTTTCACTGGCCTGCCATTTCTAGTACTACTACCACTGACAGAACCAGCTAGGGGAAACGCCCCCTTCTCATCTGATTCAGTGTTTTGATTACATATATCTTCGCTGGGCAAATTATATTCTGAATCTGAACTGTCATCTTCACTCGATAACTGATCATCCTCATGTTCGATCCAAGAAGAAATAAGTCGTGCTGCTTGCACCGCCGATAACCTTTGCTTATCGTTTGAAGATAAAGCCATTTTGGTTAGAAAAAAATGTGTTTACGATCAACGGCCGAACAAAGGTACTAAAATCGAACGTAATAACGAATATAAATACACCACGATGAAAATGTAAACAGAGTAAATATAGGAAGTGACTTTGTAAATGTTGGATTGGATAAAACATCGACAATTTTTCATTAAACTTTGCCGAAAGAGACTTTACGTCTATCGCCACTTCACGGGGCGAGCCGTAAAATTGGTACTAAACCCGCGCCACTTCACGGGGCTTGCCGGATTCTAAGAGTTAAGGAATGACTCCCACAAATGGAATTCAATAAACTCTGACAAAATAGCCCAATATTTTAGATTTTGCTGATGACACTTTGTTTCCCAAATGAAGCCAGCGAAAAAAGAATACTGGATAAGATATCACAACAACTGGGTCCAAGATTCAACAGAGAACAGACAATGATAATGAGAATAAATGCAGCAACTAATAATACCAGTAAATGATCTGCCTTGTGATTCATTCATAAGATGAATGTTATGCAAATTCACATAACTCCAGGGTCTCATCCAAGAAGTAAATAGTAAAACTTACAGACAAACATGAAGGAAATGGGAATTGCAAAGCGATCATCATGTAAAGAGAAGAATGGAAACAGATGTCAGCAGCCAGGATATTAAAGGCTCAGAATACTAAAGAAGATTTCTTCAATGCTCTAGAAACAATAGTTCTTTACCACAGGCATGACAGGGAGGCCTTTTTTTATGATGGTTCATTATATACCAATTCAGAAATACGTGTGCATATAAAACTTAAAACATTATGAAAGATTCCTTCTTCTGACTGCACATTCTGATAACACAATTATTATGTGCAGATTCGACACAAACCACGTTAAAAAATATGTTAACAGTGATTAGAAAGTTGTGCATTTATATCATGGACATTTCACTTTTATTCACTTTTTCAAGAAATATTCCTCTATTGCCAAGAAGATTAAAAGCATAATCGTCAACAGCATACAAGCATAAGTTCAACAACAACTAAATGGGGAAACATGACTCAAGAACCAAAATTGTCCAGAAATATTCTTTGTCCCACTTTTAACTTTTATTTCATCTTTAGTAATGAAAACTGTACCTTAAAAATTCCCCTATGTGTCTCACCTTTCCTGTTTCATCAAAACCTCCTACTGCTTCAAAAACATGTTGATGGCAGAACCAGGTAGGCATTATTACTGTTGGCCCATGTGATGTGTAAACCTGAAATAGTGTGAGACTGCTGTATATACTACCGGGAATTATTATCAACCCAGAGAACTGGTTGTAAAAACATATGCCAATAATTAAATGACCTTGTGTTCCTGCTGTGCTTTTTCCAGTGACCGAACACTTTCATCTCAACTTTCTGCTTATTTATCAATCTCACCTCCAATGTATCCTCAACCTTTAAGTTTTTTCATGTCTCTCCATGTTCACCTATCATTATTTTTCCTCGTGAGATCTATGTCAGTGCTTGTTTTTGTTAGAGGTCAATTTCTCAGTACTCGCCCAATCTATCCTTAATTTTGTTGCCTACTGTGTGGCTGCAGTTTGTTTCATTCCGTTTGGAGGACTCAATGTCTGCCTCTATCTAGCTATTCATTTCTCAAGAGCTTCTTTAAGCAACATGTTTAAAAGTGTCTGCATTCTGCTTTGTGTAGTCTTTGTTGTTCTGAATGTTCACCTGTTTATGAGTGTTTGCATTTTGT
The DNA here is from genome assembly GCA_024509875.1 of Oreohelix idahoensis. Taxonomy (NCBI): domain Eukaryota; kingdom Metazoa; phylum Mollusca; class Gastropoda; order Stylommatophora; family Oreohelicidae; genus Oreohelix; species Oreohelix idahoensis. The sequence goes on from JAMPIV010005681.1 coordinate 136,318, forward strand.
TGTGATGCTCTCTATGTTTTTACTTTACATACAAAGTCAGTTTTATTGATTATGTTAAAAAAAAATCAAAGTTAGCAGATGAGATATTTATAAAACAATTGATTGAGATATAATTCTGATACATGTAGTTTCTCACTGATAAACTTTCCAGTATTGTAGAAAAGGAATGACTAAGTAAGTAAGTAAACTTTCTAGTAAGACATTCATTTTTGTGCTTCTTCCCTTTTTGTTTATTCACTGTTGTGGTTAACTACTTTGCAAAGAACAAAGTAAATGCAATAAAATTATAACATGGTAAATAACAACCAAAAAATGTTTTAAAAAACACAATTGAATTGTGCAACACAGCAAGAAAAAGAAATGTCAAAATCTTGGTCAATTAGACCTTCTTAAAGTATATGAAAAATGAAAACCTTGGAAACAAAAGGTAATATATATATAAATAAACAGTACTATTGCTTAGCTTGGGGGGAGGAATGAACTTCAGTGCTGTCAGTCATGTTCCTTTCTAAACAGATGGAACAAATGCACATTAAGATATAACTGTGGTATATAAAGCACTGCTAGTTGTTTTCCCACAATCTATGGCTCATGTGCAAATTATACATTATATATATATATATATATAAATATATATAAATATATACAGTACTTTGCAAAAAAAATGGCAGTCATATTTTCGCAACGCAGCACACTCATAGAAGCAAATAATAATAAAAACTGTATGTCCAGAGGAAGATTGGTATCTCCCCTATCTATTAACAGTGGTTTCAGTACAATATAATGTTGCCTTCTCCAGCAAGGCAAGCCTGGATGCGGCGAGGCATACTTCCCACAAATGTTTGTAGGTAATTGAGAGTCAGACTGTCCCAGTATTTTTCAGCTACCTTCTTCAATTGTTCAACGTCTCTGAGTCCACTCTTTTTTAAATGATTCTTGAGTAGTGCCCAAACGTTTTCAATTGGGTTTTGATCGGGACTGTTGCTGGGCCACTTCAGCACTATCACATTCTTCTCTTGCAAACATGCTTTTGGGGTATGAGCTGTATGATTTGGGTCATTGTCATGTTGAAATGTGCACCCATCGGGGTACATGACCTGCATAAATGGCAGAAGGTGTCCCTCTAGTATGTCGATGTACCTTTCTTTCGTGAGAATTCCTGTGAAAACACACAGTGGGGTGGCACCTCTTGCTGACACCCCTCCCCAAAGATGGAATTTCTAGGTATGTTTCGGTCGCTGGTACACAGGCGTTACAGAGCGTTTCGTCCAAATATTTATTTGAGCAGGATAAGACCAAAGAGAACATTCATCTGAAAAAATCACATTGTCCCATGACAAATTTTGGTGTTCGTGGCACCAGTTCAAGCGCATCTGTTTGTGAGTCTCTGTGAGCAATGGTGACGAAATTACCCGCTTTTTTGTGTAATTCATCCTGTGTAGCTCCCGGTTGACAGAAGCATTAGATACCTCTGGGCTTCCCAACTCGATCATGCGCTGCCGTATGTTTTCTACACTCTTCATTGACCCAGCCCGAACGATTTGGGCGAGACACCGATGGTCCTTTGTGACCAAAATTCTTGGCCTCCCACTACCTTCTTTTCGCTCGATTAAATTACCTGCTTTTAATTTACTCACAACTCTGTAAACAGTCCGCTCAGGAATGTTCAAGGTTTTAGAAATGTTGGAACATGTTTGATTTCCTTCATTCCAAAGCTGTGAAATTAACATACACTTTGACTTTGTATCCATTTTCTGACACTAGCATTAGAAATTGTCGTCTGCTCTTATATCAAGGGACGTTACTCTACGCTAATTTTTTTTTTACTTTTGGTAGTGTTTGCTCACTTAAGTGGAGTGCAAATTTGGGGCAGAACATGCATATTTAATTAGATTTCAGCTTATTTAGCTGAGCAATATGACTGCCATTTTTTTTGCAAAGTACTGTATATATATATATATATATATATATATATATATATATATATATATATATATACCAGCGGTCATACCCTATCCAGCCCTGGTCCATGTCGGAATGAGTGCAAGTCAGGTTTGGTGTGAATTGTTTTTATTCATTTTTTTTTTTCCTCGCATGAGGTCGCATATTTTTCCTCGCATGAGGTCGCATTGGCACCCGCCCAAAACCCGGCCCTGGTCAAGACCACATGTCCCAACACAAGAAGACCCAATGACAACATGTGTCACTGTAGTGATCTTCTGTGTTCTCACACAAAGGACCTAATGACATCATGAATGTCACTGTACTGGTCACCGTGTCTAGACACATGATCCTAGCCAAAGGCCAGATATTAGGGCGTTGGGTTTCACAGCGTTATTTGCGCTCCAAATGAATCGCTAACCAATTATTATGTCAGAACATACACCAATGTTCTAGAACATACAGAAATCTTCTAGCACAAATAATTTAAATGAAGGCATCTGTGTATACGAAATTGGTAACAACTCTACACAGCTAAGAATTAATGAAACCTCACTTGTCAAGAATCCTGATTTACAAAATTTGCATAACAGTTGCAACGCAGTGTAAATTTAAGTAACAGCTTTACATAGCTGAGAATTATTCAAAGTTTCCTTGTCAGAAATCATTGCTTAGAAAACTTACATAACAGAAAGCAACGTACTTCTTAATTTAACGAAAAATTGATAAAATGTATTAATTATAATGTTTGTAAGCAAAGGGCGTGAACCGAAGAAACAGTAAACTTTTTATGTCCCTTGTCCCATAAGATAAGAATGAATGGAGTGAAGGAAAAGTCACTGCTCAGCCTCCTGACATCATACCATGACGATATATAGTTTAAAACCTTCCCAGAGAAATGTCCAATACGCTGGAGAAAACTTCATCAAAATCCATTCAGCCGGTCGAGTTATGAGGTAACAGACAAAAACACAAATATATATTCAACTTGGATGCTTCAACTTGTGTCGAAGTTGGTGCACCATGAGACACCCTCAACTATGTACATAAATCAAACAGGACACATGAATGTGATGACGAGTGAGTGGTCTCTAAGGAGTCTGCGTTTCGCCATTGAGCGAACAAGTGTTATTATGAAGTGTGGCTTAGCCACTTACTTACGCAAGTGTGGAAGATCCACTTATAGAAGGTCTGTGAGTTCTAGTGAGGCCAAGTGTTCGAAAATATAAGAAGGTAGTAGATTACTCAAAGTGTGGCGCGTTTAACCAATCGATGAACTTATGCGTATATAAAGTTTGCATTATGGCACTGAATTAAGGGTTCAAATAATAAGTTATATTAACACATTAACTACCGTGAGCTGGTGGGACCAGCTTATGAAATCCTATCATTTGGACCATGAGCTGCTCAAAGCGTCGATCTATCTTTAGTAATAAAACGAATGAAAAATGTACTGAAACTCATTCTGATCTGGTTCGAGATTTTAAGTTGCCATCGGAAAACAAATTCCCAAAGTATGGTTGTTGTAGAACACTGGAAAATTGATATTATGCTCATATTTTTCAACGTTTTGGGTTAATCAAATCGTGTAAGACTGTTTACCGTGGCCACTAGTCATAGGACCACAAAAAATGCTTGTACATCTCCAATAACGGCTGAACAAGCTAAAAATTTGTTTCAACAATTGACTGTTAGATCTAGCGACGAGGACAAGAGTGAAAACGGTGTGCACATTGATTGAAAAGTGATTTTGATAGTATTGGAGTGCAAGCAGTGATGATAGTGAAAATATTGCAAGTCCTCAGCCATTGGAGGGCCGTAAAATAGCAAATACCTTGATTAGAGTTACAAATGGTGCAGGAAATAATTAGTACATTCATTTATCTTTAAAATGACGTACAATTCATAATAATCTGGACGCAATTACGAAAACTACAGCTTAATTTGTGCATACACCTACAAGTTGAAAATGGGTACAAAATTTAATTACGCCACAGCATGTTTTCCAATTCGGTAGTTAATGTGTTAAAGCATACATAAAATTTTGTATGTGCCTTAGCACGGAATTATGGAAGAAATCACCTGATAATGATTATAAGATATTGGAAAATTGCTATCATTGAGAAGAATGATACAGAACAAATTCTGTGTAGATTAATGTAGAACTATGGTCGAATAGAACTATGGTTGAGAGTGCCTGATGAGAATTATATTGTGTGAAGAATTACTGTTATATACTGAAGCCTCAAAATGGAAAATACATTAAAATGAAGTGTGTGTTATTATCAACATGAAGTATTTGTTAATTAATTGCAAGTCATCAATGCCAGGCTTATGAGGTCATTTATTTTAAGGACTTGTGTTTATCAGTTGAAATTTTGTGTTCAACATTTTCAAGTACACCCTTGAGTACGTGTTATAGGTAATTGCTAAAATTCCAGTAAATGGACTCAAGTTCTTAACATTACAGATAAGAATACACAAGGCTAGAGGAACTTTCACTGCATTGGGAAATACATGGAGATCAAACAAAATCAAGTCCAACACAAAAATTAGTACCTTCAATTCAAATGCCAAGTCAGTTCTATTGTATGGCTCTGAAACATGTAGAACAACAGACACAACAGTAAAAACGCTACAGACTTTTGTAAATGGATGCTTGCGTAGAATAGAAGGATTGAAGTGGTACGACAAGATCACTAATGTGAAACTGATGACAAGAACCAGATAAGTGCCACTGGAAGATGCTAAAGATGGATAGGACACACACTGAGGAAACCTGTAGATAGCATTTCCAGGCAGTCCTTGTTCTGGAATCCGCAGGATAGGAGAGGTAGGAGGAGATCAAGGAACATGTGGAGAAGAGAACTGGAGACAGCCATAAAGATGTGGAAGGCCTTGAGCTGATGGCACAGGTTGGGAAGATATGACATTTGTTTGTTGAAGGTCTATGCTTCTCAGGGAACTGAAGGATGATTAAGTTACAGAACAATACAAACAACAGTAAATCATTTTAAAAAATTACTAGAGAAGGCAGTAAATCATTTTTTTAAATGCTAGAGGAGGGATTACCACAAGTATCAGCATTAAGTTGTGCCTCCTTCCTTACAACAACCAAAAAGCTGCAGACTTTAACAAATGGGTGCTTGCATAGAATAGAATCGAAGTGGTATGGCAAGTTAATGAACATGTGTAGAACTGATGACAAAAATAAGTAACGAAAAGAAGATACTGGTGATGAATAGGACACACTCTGAGAAAACTTACTGACAGCATCACAAGGCAGTCCTTGTTCTGGAATCCCCAAAATAAAAGAAGCAGAAGTAAAAATAAAAACACATGGAGACGAGAGCTGGAGACAAATGAAAACGATGGGGAAGACACTGAAAGATCTTGTGTTGATGACATGGGACAGGAAGACTTGGTATAATGAGCCTATGTTGCTCTGGAAGTTGAAGGGTAATGATGATGATTTTACCAACAAATTGTATCATTTATTGTATATAATGTCTAGCACCAGCTTTACATCACCATTTGCATAGTACAGCTCAAAGTATATTCTGGGAAAAACATGAAGTATACTGCTACATTCAGTGCAAACAAAGTGGCTAAGAGTGATGTGTCTGTTTCTGGGCTTGCTTGTAAGCAAGGAATGGAGAAAGGCGAACGGAGTCTACATCCCGAAGGAGCAAAATTCCACAGACATCAGTCAGTTCAGGCCAATCTCACTACTCAATGTGGAAGGGAAGATATTCTTCTCAGTGATGGCGAAAAGACTCACTACATACCTCCTGGCAAATGGGTACATTGACACTACCATTCAGAAAGGAGGTATCCCAGGTACACCAGGATGTCTAGAGCATGCCACAATGATATGGGAAGCAATCCAAAAGGCAAAGTCTGACAGAACAAACCTCCATGTAATCTGGTTGGATTTAGCGAATGCTTATGGATCCGTTCCACACCAGATGTTGTGGCAGGCCCTAGAAATGTATCATGTTCCACAAGAGATTGCAGCAATGCTGAAGCTGTATTTCGCAGGGTTTGCTGTCAGATTTTCAACCAGAGAGTACACAACGAAGTGGATTGGCCTTGAAGTTGGAATTGCGATGGGATGTACCATCTCTCCGATACTATTCGTGATGGCTATGCAGGTAATCCTCAATGCGGCTGAAGGAATGGCTATAGGTCCAAAGCTCGGTGGAATGTGTCTCATGCCACCGCTCAAAGCATTCATGGATGACACAACAATTCTGACATCAGATGAACATCAGGCCCGGAGGATGTTAGCACGCCTGGATGAACTAGTCAGCTGGTGCAGAATGAGCTTCAAACCCAAGAAGTCGAGAAGCCTATCAGTCAGGAAAGGGAAGATAGCAGAGGTCATATTCACGGTTTCCAACCAAAGAATCCCTACTGTCATTGAGGAACCTGTTAAAAGTCTTGGCAGGGTGTAAGATGCCTCATTAAAAGACTCAAAGGCAGTGCAACAGACAATAGAAATGGCAGACAGAGGGCTACAGATCATAGACCAAAGCAGACTCCTGGGGAAGTTCAAACTGTGGTGCCTCCAGTTCATGTTGATACCAAAGTTGCTGTGGCCACTGCTTATATATGAAATAAGCACAAGTACAGTGGAAGCCATAGAGCAGAAGGTCAACAAGTTCATGAGAAAATGGCTAGGAGTACCACCAGGTCTGTCAGATGTAGCACTGTACTGCAAAAAGTCAAAACTTCTGCTTCCTTTCAAGTCAGTTGTTGAAGAGTACAAAGTTGGAAAGGCAAGGCTTGCAATGATGCTACGCGAGTCAGCTGATGACGTGGTTAAGTCCATTCAGCCCACACTGAAAACGGGAAGGAAGTGGAAAGTGGAAGAAGCTGTTGATGCTGCCCAAGAGTCACTCAAACTGAGGGAGGTAATCGGATACACACAAACGAATAGACGGGGATTTGGTCATGGAGACATCCGCTGGTGGTCCAAGGCATCAAGCAGGGAGCGCAGAGACATGGTAGTTCAGGAGATACGAGAAGCTGAGAATGATAAGAGGTTGCAAAAAGCAGTGCAGCAGGTCCAACAAGGCCAATGGACTACATGGGAAGGAGCCCTGCAGAGGTCCTTGACATGGAATGATATATGGCATATGGCACCTCTTAGGCTCAGCTTTGTTGTCAGATCACTGTATGACCTGCTGCCATCGGCCACCAACCTTGTGAAATGGGGAAAGTCGGATGATGAGCAGTGCCCCCTGTGCCAGGGGAGGCAGACACTTGAACACGTGCTCTCAGCGTGTAAGGTGTCATTAGGGCAAGGGCGATACACTTGGCGCCATAACAAAGTGCTAAATGAGCTTGCTGCGACAATAGATCTGGCAAGAATGAAGGCGAATAGCAAAGTCCGGCCAGACACCGCAAACACATACTTTCTGAGGGCAGGAAAGTCAGCACACCCCAAACCGAATAAACCTGGTAGCAGTTTACCATCTCTTCTTGATTGTGCAAATGATTGGGAGATGGCGGTAGACCTACCTGGACGAGGGGCATATCCAGAGAGTATCCGAAAATCGCGGAGACGGCCGGATATAGTGCTTCATTCTGCAGCAACGCTTCAGGTCATACTGATTGAACTGACCGTGCCATTTGAATCCAGATTAGATGAGCAACATTCGTTCAAAGCGGCCAAGTATAGTGATCTGGCCGCGGATCTGAGACACGATGGGTTCACTGCAAGGGTCATGGCTGTTGAAGTGGGCGCAAGAGGGCTTGTGGCTGCATCAGTGTATGATCTATTGAAACTGTTGGGGCTGAGGGGACAGTCGAGAACAAGGGCCCTGAAGAGGCTTAGTGAAACTGCCGAAAAGGCATCAGGCTGGCTGTGGAACAACCGCAATGGGGAATGGAGATCGTAACAATAAACGCTGCGGTACAGAAAACACCAGGAATTTTTCTAAGTCCACAATACGCTGAGGTTTGTGGTGGACTAGTGAACGGGCTGCGACTCAGGGGCGACAAGCGGTGTATACTATAAGGGGTGTCAGTATCAATAGTCCAGTGGGGAACGCGCAGTGGCGACTCGTTGACTTCGCGCTGGTGTCTCAGTGTGTGCGACGGAACGAACGGAATAATTTGTCTTCTCTTTGTTACTTTCACAATTGCCTCCACGGCTGGCGGAGTTGTGGAATTTAAAGTTGCTGCCATAAGTGAAATGGGTTCATTTTCGATGCAAGACAACAGGAAGCTGAGACGCTTGGGAGTCATGACCCAAGTGGGCCCACCCCCCTTAGAGTGTAAAGGAGTATATAGGGCCGAAATACTTGTCTGACGGGGGGACTTCTTCTGATGATCAGATTGCTTCCTGTTGTATCGCTCTGTAAAGAGTTTCCTATCATCATGCTACTAAATTTGGTACTAAAATGAAAGATGTTTGCAGTTCCTATTTACAAATAAAAGGAAAAGAAAAATTATAGAAACTACTATTTCAACCAGTGAAATACTTGGTTCGCTTTGATCACACAGCACGCACTGAAAAAATAATCATCTGCCTTGACTCATTGCAACCATGTTTTGATCCTTCACACAGTGCTGAATGAACACACCACTGTGCATATTGTCACTGGTAATGGCACATCAATCAGAACAGCCTTCCTAACAGCATGAAAAGATCATTTTATTTCAGCTCTACTGAAGTTCACCACTGATGCCACCATAATCTTTTCAGTTTAGATAATTTTGGACCGCACTTCAAACCAGATCATTACATGAGCATTAACATTTTAAGATCCATATATGCTATTAATGTTTTTTATGTGCATGACAAAATTCTATTGTGTGGTTTTAAGATGCTGCAATGGGTGTTTAGAAAATGACTAAAGTTCCCCATATTTTTTCATTAAAACGGGGTTAATGTGAAGATAAAAGAGAGCCTAAATACAGTATATAAAATGATATGTAAAAACAATTCTTTATAGAGTCAGCAAATTTTCATAATTCTTGAAAACCACACAGTCGAGGAGTGGTAAGTTCCACATCAATCTGTTCTGCTAACTCTGTAACTTTTACAAAATTTCTTGAGAAGACTCATTTGCTTGTTCTGCATGATCATAAAAGACAAGTAAAAGGTCAGCAACATGTTCATTAACTTTTAGGATATCCAGTTGTCTCTTCAAAATAGATTTCAACTGTGGTGAAAACAATGAAATGATAACACAGGCAAACCAGGAAACCTGCTGTAGCTTACTGCAACTGATAAGCAATTTGGCATGTTTTTCCTGCTGCTGTTGTAGCCCGTGAACTTCACTGTGCAAAAATGTCATCAAAGTCCATTGAAGGCACGCCTATACTCTTGTACTAAGAGGTCCAGTGTATCTTGCATAATCATGGGACATTTAGCACAAGATATCTTTTTCTCTGCTTTGACAAAAATATTGCTTTCACAATGACAACTAAATTTTGTATTTCAGGCAAGGTGTTTAGATGATTTATGACTAAGTTAACTTTGTGTACAGCACAAAAGAATCAAGCCTTAGGACACAAACTTCTTATTTTAGTTTTTAGACTATCTCTTCCCGCACCTTTTGAAGGTACTATTCAATTCAAGTTATTTACTAAGATTTTGGATGAGGAAAAGGTACTTATTTTATATCCTTTCCCACACAGTTTAGCTATAATTAAACCAAATTATATGCAATTATATACGGGGCTAATAAAAGGTAACAGCAAGGCAGCTTTTGACACATTAACTCTTAGTATACGAGCGGCCTTTTAGAAAGGCCGATGATTGATCCCCGTTTTCCGACCGGCCTTTCTAAAAGGCCGAGACGGTTTCCGTGTCAATAGCAAAAATGAATAGGTGAATGCATGTTTAAAACCACTGAACAATTTAGTTAAGTGCATGATATAGGGGTTTCATTTCTTCACATTTTCATAACACTTTATGCTATCTTTATAAATAAATTATTTATTGCAAAATCTGTAACGGTAGTCATGAAATTAGCTCGTAAAAACGTCGTTTTTGATCTCGTATACTAAGAGTTAAGAAGACTATCAAAACCCCAACAGCCCAGGGTAACTGTCTGTTACGGTATATGTTATTAACGCCGTCTGCTAAAGGTTAGCAGACGTGCAATTGTAAAGGTTAAGACATTTAATATATTACGATAGATGTTTCAATTATTGAACGCTCCATACACGATCGATTATGACGTGTCTAGCGTTGTTTGGGTCACAGTCGGTAACTAGGAGACGCTACCCTTTGTTACTTGACCGCCAAGCTGAATAGCTGCGTTTTCTAACCTTCCAATTCAATGGCATGATATAGCCATTTATATGTGCATTTATGATGGACCAGGGTCAGTCCTAGAACTCTATATGAGAGGAAACTTATGGAGGTTAGTGTTTAATAAGATGGATGCAGACAACCAAGAGGAGTTTGTAGTCAATTCACCTATTGACAGGGAAACATTTGCAACTAAACAAAAAGAGGATAAATCTTTAAAAAAATTTTTTAAGCTGGTTGATAAAGTTGACAATCTATCCTCAGGTAATAATAACAAACATTGGTTTGTTATTAAAAATGACATATTGATTAGATGTTTTAATGACAAATCACAAATGAAACAACAAGTTATGGTCCCGTATACTTTTAGACGGTACATTCTTCAACATGCGCATGACTCACAGTGTGCTGGACATATGGGATATACTCGAACACGATCTCGAGTACTGTCTTCATTCTTTTGGCCAGGAGTGTCAAGAGATATTTCGCAGTATGTACGTTCCTGTACTACATGCCAAGAAGTGAAAGCACGTGGAGCTTTTCACACGGCGCCTATTCAGGCTTGCGATATCTCAGTAAGACCGTTTGACAAGATGGCCATAGATATTATTGGTCCATTGCTACCATCGGCCAGAGGACATAGATTCGTCCTTACGTGCATTGATTTGTGCACACGATGGCCAGAAGCTATCCCATTAAAGACCACCACTACCACAGATGTAGCTGATGCACTACATCTCATCTTTTCTAGAATAGGGTTTCCTAGAAAACTTTTATCAGACCATGGGTCACAGTTCATATCTGACACCATGAAGGAAGTCATGAAAACCTGGAACATTGATAGGAATTTAAGTAGTATTTATCATCCTATGAGTAATGGTGCAGTTGAAAGACTTAACCGTACACTTAAACAACTACTACATAAGGTTACTGTTAAGCACCCTCATGACTGGGACAGAGCACTCCCAGCTGTTCTATTTGCTTATCGGGAGGTACCGCATGAACAAACTGGCTTCTCTCCCTTTGAATTAGTTTTTGGTGCTCCCCCAAGAGGTCCTATGGGACTAATAAAAGACTTATTAATTGACGCGGAGATGACTCAGGACACTCAGTCATCTTACGAGTATGTGATTAATCTTCGGAAGAACATTATTGAGTCTTGCCAGTTGGCAACAGCTTCTTCTGAGGCTGCAAAAGCTAAGGCTCGATCTCTACAAAATAGGTCTCGACGATTACGCCAATTATTCCCAGGCGATGAGGCTTATGTGTTACTTCCTCACAATAACAATAAATTATTGATATCTTGGAATGGTCCTTACAAAGTCATTGATAAAATTTCCGACGTTGATTACGTCTTAGATATCAAGGGACACAAAAAGATATTTCATATTAACATGCTCAAGCAATTTCATACACGTCCTGAACACTTACAGTCAATTTTTCATGAACTAGATGACACCACAGTATCTACTTGTTATTATTCTAACTTATCCGTCATCCAGGAAGAAGAATCTTCTTTTCCTGAGGTACAGTTACCGTTACCGGTACCAGTAGTTCAACCTACTGAATCTTGGCGGGATGTAACCATTTCTTCAACGGTTACACCGCAACAGCATCTACAGATTGCTAATCTATTACAATCTTATCCAGATGTGTTGACCGACGTCCCGGGTCGCACATCGGCTATCAGTCATGACATTACTCTCAATGACGATACACCTATTCGTGTACATCCCTATTCGGTTCCTTTACATTTCCTTGCTAAAACTACTAAGGAACTTGAACAGATGTTGTCTCTGGGAATCATTGAGACTAGTAATTCGCCATTCTCTTCTCCATTAGTGATTGTCCGGAAGAAGGACAATAACATCAGACTATGTGTTGATTATAGAAAATTAAATGCTAAGACTATAGTTGACAGCGAACCACATCCACTTATCGACGACTTACTGCCACGTCTATCCAACGCAACTATATTTAGTAAGATAGACTTAACTAAAGGTTATTGGCAGATACCACTGACCGAAAAGGCTAAGTACTACACCGCATTTTCCACTCCACAAGGTCTATACCAGTGGAATGTGATGCCTTTTGGGCTTGTTAATGCGCCAGCTACCTTCATTCGCCTGATGCGACAAATTTTATCAGGTAGACCAGACGTTATTACATATATTGACGACATATGCTTGTTTAGTTCGTCGTTTGAGGAACATGTTTCGGGACTTAGATATGTTTTTGACACTCTAAGGAATTATCATCTAACTGCTAAACCTACAAAGGTGCAGATCGCGTGTAATGAGATAACCTTTTTGGGACATATCATTGGAGCGGGATATATCCGAACGTTACCTAGTACGGTCTCCAAAATTCTAAACATAGCAGTTTCTCAGACGAAGAAACAGGTCAGGAGTTTGTTAGGACTTGTTCAATATTACAGTAGATTCATACCAAACTTGTCATCCATCACGGCTGTATTGTCTTCATTGTTAAAAAAAGACATGCCGGTGAAGGTGACATGGACTGGTATATGCAATGAAACTTTCAACAAAATTATAAATTTGTTTTCGCATGAACCAATTTTAAGACTTCCCGATGCTTCCAAAAGATTTTTTCTTACGAACAGATGCTAGTAACTACGGCATCGGTGCATGCCTGCTCCAGAACCATGATGGCGTTCTACATCCTACCTTATATATTTCAAGAAAGCTAAAGCCGGCAGAAACAAAGTATTCCACAGTGGACAAGGAACTTTTATCACTTATATGGGCAATCACGAAACTAGAGAAGTTCTTGCTTGGGGCTCCATTCACCATACAGACTGACCAGCGTGCTGTAGCATCTTTGCGTAGATCAAACCACAAAAGTCCAAAACTCGCCAGATACGCGATCATCCTGCAGCCATTTGAATTCTCCATTGAACATATTCCTGGCACTGAAAACATTGTGGCGGATGCTTTGTCACGTAATCCTATTGACGACGAATAATCAACATTGACATTCCTAAAATACGTCAATCATCACTACATTGGATAGAACGAAGTATCAACTATAAGGGAACTAACCTTGACTTCAATTTAATATTTATAAACACTATATGCATCACAGAATTGAACTAAAGACAATCAAGGTATGCATATTGACACTGAAACTTCGTCTAACGTCCATACACAATATATGAATATTCGTTGAACAATCATGGAACAATATCTGACGACAAGTCGAACTTATTATCCTATGTGCACTTAATTCTTGGATCCTAGGATAATTGACATTTCTGTCCGACGTAAATGTTTCAACACTTTGTCTAAAAGAATTCATCAGGATCAGGACTACGGATGGATCATCATATCCTATACTAATTAATTAGTTAACTTAACTTCTTAATTGAATTAATATCAATAAAATGAAATGTGAGAAAAATGAAATGAAAAACAAAAAAAAGAACGAAATATGAAAAGAAGAAATTATGAAAAGAGAAAATAAATCTCACACAAGTATTAGATTAATTTTTTTTTTAATGTACCTATACGTTATTTAGTTAGTTAAATTAGATAGTTATTATTCACTAACACTTAACACACACAATTAAGTTAAACTTATATTCGAATTTCTTTCTATTTCTTCTCACTTATTTGTCTTTTCTTCTCTCATAACATCGCGTTACATTAGAATCTTAATAATTTAACTCTTAGTTTAATTAATTAATTTAATTAGTCAAATTAATTCCTATATGACATACTAATACGACAGACCTTACTTTAATTTAATTCTATCATTCACTATTGACATTAGACATTTTATTTAGTTGATATAATAATATGCATAATATTGATATATAATATGATTAATGTTAGATGACTATGACAAATAGTTAGTTGACATGACCGCGACACGGTTCTACTCAGAACATCGTCGGCCATATGTCACAATTGTGTTAAATTTTTTTGAAAAATTGTTAAGTCGGATAGATCTTGAAAAAAAATCTATCGATTTTTTTTTTCCCGGTGTACAGGGAATTGTTACGGTATATGTTATTAACGCCGTCTGCTAAAGGTTAGCAGACGTGCAATTGTAAAGGTTAAGACATTTAATATATTACGATAGATGTTTCAATTATTGAACGCTCCATACACGATCGATTATGACGTGTCTAGCGTTGTTTGGGTCACAGTCGGTAACTAGGAGACGCTACCCTTTGTTACTTGACCGCCAAGCTGAATAGCTGCGTTTTCTAACCTTCCAATTCAATGGCATGATATAGCCATTTATATGTGCATTTATGATGGACCAGGGTCAGTCCTAGAACTCTATATGAGAGGAAACTTATGGAGGTTAGTGTTTAACTAGAATCCTCAGAAGGAGGAGAATAATCGTCCAATCCGTATGAAATATTCAGACTCGCAGTCTCACTGTCGGCAGGTAGCCATGTCTATCTGCGCGTGCATATAGCTGTGATGTTCTGACGACAATACTGCATTGTATCCTTAAACGGACATTGACACGTAAACCAGCAGTCTACGTTATTGATTAATTTATGCATGACTTATACGGACTTATGTTCTGCTCATATTTGAAATGATCATCCTGTGTGTACATGTGATTAAATATTACGGACTCAACCTGAAGGCATTAATTAATTCATTAATGTTGCTGAGTTCAAGTATTACATGTTACTTCTTCATACCATGCTACTGAGTTGTATGAACGCTTCACCCTAATTCGCGTAATGATAAAACAAGCACGATGAACAAGAAATCACTAAAATAACTATACTCAGCACATGATCTTCAACCGGCAAATAACTCAGCAACACTGTCATAGAAGATAGCAATGGGGCTCTGCTCAATGAAAAAACAGCTGTAATGAGAAGGTGGACAGAATATTGTAAAGAATTATATAACTGTAAACTCGACACTGACTATAGCATATTAAACAACATTAAGTGCGAAAACAGGGAACTTGGAAATGCAGCAATATTACGGGAAGAAGTGGAAGAGGCTATATGTTCGATGAAAGGAGGGAAGTCACCGGGTGTAGATAATATCCCAGCAGAGCTCTTGAAATATGGAGGACCAGATATAGTAAAAATCATGACAACAATTTGCCAGAAGATATGGAGTACAAAAAATGGCCAAAAGAGTGGACGCAGTCATTAGTAATACCGCTTCCAAAGAAAGGAAATCTAAAAATGTGCAAGAACTACAGAACCATTAGCCTTATTAGTCATCCAAGTAAGGTGATGTTAAGGATACTTTTGAACAGAATAAAACAGAAATCAGAAGAAATCTTGTCCAAGGAACAGGCTGGCTTTAGACCAAAAAGAAGTACCTCAGAACAAATCTTCAATATTAGATTACTGATCGAAAAACATCTCCAGCATCAACACGATTTATACTATAACTTCATCGATTTCACAAAAGCCTTCGATCGAGTCTGGCATGAAGGCTTATGGCAAATAATGAGAAAATTCAATTTTGATACCAACATCATAGATATCATTGAAGCACTATACAAGGACGCAAGCAGTGCTGTTTTTGCAAGCAATGACATTGGAGAATTTTTCAAAACAACTGTAGGAGTTTGCCAGGGATGTATCCTGTCCCCAGTGCTCTTTAACATATATCTAGAACATATTATGCAGGAGGCTCTCTACGATTATAAGTGAACACCTTTAAATATCTGGGGTCCATTATATGTAGTGATGGAAGATCAAGTAAAGAAATCAAGACATGACTTGAGATGGCCTCAACTGCCATGACAAGGCTGAATGTGATCTGGAAAAGTAATATCGGTTTTCCTGTGAAGATCAAATTATACAAATCCCTCGTATTATCTATTCTCTTGTATGGGTGTGAGGGCTGGACACTCACTGCAGATACGGAGCGAAGGATTCAGGCTTTCGAGCATAAATGTTAAAGAAGAATTTTGCGCATTTGCTATAAAGAGCACAAAACAAATGTCTATGTTAGAGAGAAGATAAACACCTATGCAGGCCACCAAGAACCACTTTTGTCAGTAGTGAAACGTTGAAAGCTTGCCTGGTTTGGGCATGTAACTCGTCATGACTCCCTTTCGAAAACGATCCTCCAGGGAACAGTCGAAGGTAAACGGAGAAGAGAAAGGCAAAGAAAATCCTGGGCTGATAACATCAAAGAATGGGCAGGACACGGTTTTTCCACACTTGTACGCATTGCTGAGGATAGAGAGCAGTGGAGGACCCTGTCTGCTGATGCTTTCACCATGGCACCCCTACGACCCATTACGGGTTACGGGTTGAGATGATGATATGCAATTATACATGAAAGCATGGGCAATTGCAGAAATTTTCCCTCTTCTTAGCAAGAGGCTCCTCACACCTCCCGTCACATTCTCCCCTTCTCCTAAGCAGGACCACCCCAGCATGGGAGCCAATGCTGTGTATTCTACTTATTTCCAATTTCTAATTGCTTGAAAGAAAAAAATCATTCTGGCATTTATTTTGTTCATTTGGATTCTTTTATTGTTACCCACCTCATTCCTCTTTTCTCTCCAAACAACCATATATAATTAGCACACAACACTTATCTCACCATACAAGCATCATCATAACAATTAGCTCATATTTGATTCTCATCACAACTGGAAAAAGCTCCTGTCCTATTTCGCATCACAGTCGGAATAAGCTTGTGAATAACCATAAAAATGATGCTAAAAATAAGCAGGACTAATTGTAAAAATAAACCTATGGCAAACATTCTACCTGTGTATACAGTTGTTCATTGGTCAGTGAGTTTGCCCACTGTGTGTAGCGTTCAGTTGAGCCTGGTGGTTCTCTGTGGAACATGCAACCTACAATCTAAATGAAAAAGTCATTTTATATTATATGCTATTGTCAGAGATAACATGAAAAAAGCAGAATTTGTTGATATGCAGAAAGTTACAAGCATATGCTACAAGTTATCAATAGATGTAGCAAAAAATTTAAATCCATATTTATTCAACGAACCAATTTAAAAAATCAACCATTTATTTTCTTGGGTTCACTGACAGTCTCTCCAAAGTATATCTTTCCTTTGACTCTCTCCATGTAAACATCTCTCTGATCTTTCTCTGTCTCTCTTCTCCATATATTTTACATCTTCCCCATTTCTCTTTTCTTGAGCGTTCCTTGTTTGTGACTGTCATGCAATATTAGGCTCCAACTTCCTTAGCATGTAAATAAAACACCTCAGTATTCTTTCTATTCCAAATTTCCATCTTTCTCCCATTTAAAATGTATAATCTTTCTTATCAACAGCCTACAATTTACTGTAGCTTTTGGTGTATTATCTTTGTAATATTTACCTGAACCACCACGCAGCATTGCTTTCATTCTTCTTCTCTTCTTTGATCCTTAGCCGCCGACCATCAAAGCAGTCAGTGGCCATTACGCTTGGTGGCGTCTTGTAGGGCAACAACAAAGTGAATCCACTTTGCTCGGTCGGCGGCCATCCTTCGTACAGTTCCCCCAACTCTGGTTCATTCTTTGCATCTCAGCCTCCACAGTCCTCTGCCAAGTTGTTTTTGGTCAGCCTCTCTTTCGTTTTCCTTCAGGGGTCCATAGCATAGCTGTTCTTGTGATGGCATCGGGGTCTATTCTGAGGACATGGCCAACCCAGCTCCAGCGTCTGCCAGCTATGATGGTGTGCATGTCCTCTTGCTTGCTCCGAGTAAGCAGATCTTGGTTGGTGATGGTATTCGGCCAAAAGATTCGGAGAATTTTTCTTAGGCATGTTGTGTGAAAAGAGGAAAATTTCGACATTTCCTTCTCTGTAACTCTCCAGCTCCCCGCGCCATAGAGAAGCACAGAAAGCACACAGCTCTGATATAATCCTAATTTTGTGCTTGTGCTGTACTGAGAGGACTTCCAGATGTTGTTTAGACTAAAAAAGGCTGTTCTTGCTTTGTTCATTATGTTGTTGATGTCTTTGCTTGCTCCGCCGTCTGGTGTTACTATGCATGTATGCATGCCTAGGATGCATTGCTTTCATATCAGTACCTTTTCCTCATCCAAAATCTTAGTAAATAACTTGAATTGAAGAGTACCTCTGTTGTTGTGCCTTTATTAACTATGATTACTTCTACATCTTCTTCTTCTTGGATCCTTAGCCCCTGACTAATAAAGCAGTCAATGGCCATCATGGCTAGTGGCGTCTCTTAGGGCAGCAAAAAACTGTCACCATGTGCTTGGTTGGTGGTCATCCTTCATGCTATTCCTCAACTCTGGTTCATGCTTTGCATCTCAGCCTCGACTGTTCTCCACCAGGTTGTCTTTGGTCTGCCTCTCTGTTGCTGTCCTTCTGAGGTCCATAGCATAGCAGTTCTGACGATGGTATCAGGGTCCCTTCTGAGGATATAGCCAACCCAGTTCCAACTTCAAAGAATTGTCCTTAGGCAGGTTGTGTGGAATAAGGATAATCTGGGCATTTCCTTTTTTCATACTCTCCAGCACTCCACGCCATACAAAAAAAGTACAGAAAGTACGCAACTTTCGTATAATCTTAATTTGGTGTTTGTGCTGTACTGAGAAGATTTCTAAATGTTGTTTAGATTCGCAAAGGCTGTTCTGGCTTTGTTCACTCTGTTACTGATGTCCGCTTGTTCTGCCGCCTCGTGTTACTATGCTTCCTAGATATGTAAATGTATCTGTTCCAGCTTTAGTTTCCTTATTTTTATGGGCTCAGGATTTATTACATTGAGTGCCATGACCTCTGTCTTCTTCAGGTTGATGTTCAGTCCCACTTGTTAGCTATATTTATTCAGTCTGTCTGTTATTTCTTGGATGTGCTGATGTGAATGTGACAGTAGTGCAATATTGTTTGCGTTTTCTAGATCTTCCAGTACGGTGAACGTTGTCCATCTTATTCCTCTAGGGGTATCCTCTATTGTCTGGTGCATCACCCAGTTTATGACAGTTAAAAATAGAATGGTTGACAAGGGGCAACCCTGTCGTACACCTGTTTTCACTTTGAAAGTAAGCTTGCTCATCCCAATACTGCATGTAAAGTTAGCATTCAGACTTTTTATGATGGAAACAATATACCTAGGGATCTCGTAAGCCCATAGTATTTTCCCTATGTATGCTATCGAACTCTTTTCAAAATCAACAGTTTATATATAGCTGTCTTTGCCATTCTGAGCACTGCTCTATTATATTCCTGAGGGTGAAAATATTATCTGCGCATCTTCTGTTCTTTTTCAATCCTGCTTGTTCCTTTCTCAGTTTATGATCTACTGCTTTTGAGATTCTGTGGATAATTATCCTACCCAATATTTTGCTGGGAACAGAGAGGAGCATAATTCCTCTCCAGTTGTTGCAGTCTATAAGGTCACCCTTTTTCGGTAATTTGCTAATTGTTCCTTTCTTCAATTCAAGTGGTGTTGTCTCCGTTTGCGAGATTTGTGGGAAGAGTGGTTCTAAGAGTTCCGCTGATAATTCAGGATCAATAGCTCTGCATTTAAGTTGTCTTGACCAGGAGCTTTTCCATTCTTCAACCCTTTGATCGCTGTGATGATTTATTCCTTTCTTGGAACATATGTATTGATTTCCAGGTCATTTTCAGCCTCAGGAATGTTCAGCTGCATCTCTGTTAGTGTCTTATTGAGCATTTCTCTGAAGTGCTCAGCCCATCTTGCTTCTAGCCCCTGTTCTGTGATGATGAGATTTCCCTGCTTGTCTCTTAATGGTATAATATTGTTTGCACCCCTTTTTTTTTTGTTACTTCTACATAGCTCCATCCAAACTTAATGTCTTGTTTTTTAAATTTCAAGATGGCATGTTCAATTTGTGGGTGACTCATTTGTTCAGTGCTTACAAAATGCTGCTCTCCAACTGGTGATTGTTTTTCCATGTAGGTCCATTCAGAACTGTTTAATACTGATTTTTTCCTTCCTAATATTTCATTCAATACCTCTAATGAGATGAACTGTTTATGGTGTTAATTCTTTACCATACACTTTAACTATCACTTACAATGTGTCAAAATATCAAATTGCAGACTCTCAATTCCTATATATATATAGCTTGCCTTCATCTTGCACAGATCTGAGTAATATTTGTAACCTGGGCAATTGAAAGCCATATCATCTTTTAAATTTGTTTCCTTATCATGAAGACATTCATAGTTGAATTTTTGTATACCTGTTGTCAACCTATTGGCTCTCCAAGTTACAAAAATACCCATTTATTTCATTGTCAGTATATAGATTTTTGTCCTGATTGTTCTACTTCTATCTGCCAGAGGTATAAACAACAACTGCCATCTGTTGTAGTGAATAAGGTGTGAAAATTATGAGACTTCACTGGTACATATTACCTTATGTAGTGAGTGACAAAATAATGAACATGTGATTACAAACTGTGTTTAGTGTATGCTCATACTGACTGTTAACAAGCATCTGTTTAAATGCTATACACAAAATGCATGTGCACTACATGTAGAAAATAGGATTTGAGAGACAGACTTAAAACTGACACAGGAGACACAGAAAGACCTTGAATGGATGGCACAGGATAAAAAGGATTGGTGTGTCTTAATGTGGGCCTGATATTCCACATGGAGCTAAAGGGTAATGAATGACATATATCTCTGTGAATTAGTTGCACCTTATGATATCGCTACATGGACAGCCACAGGTAATAAAGAGTGCTCAAAGCATGACTGTTCCATTGTGAGCACTGCTCTGTTATGTTCCCTAATAATGTTCAACATCATGTTCAACATCATGTTCAACATCATTTTGCATAAATTCTGGTAGCTTTTCTCTCTTTTTCATTCTTCTTTATTCGTTGTTTTTTCGATCTATCTTCTTATGTTTTGGCTTTGGTTTGTTTCATTTCCTTTTGTATCTCTTTAAAAATTGTCGCTATCTTATACGTCACTTCCTTCGAGATTTCTTGGACAGAGTACTACGGTCTTGTGTATTCCAAGCATATACGGTTCTAGCTAAGTGACTTTTACTTGTTCCGAAGTTTTGTTCATTCTCTTTTTTATCATTTCGTTTATTATTCACTTTCTTGCTTCGGTATTTCTGTTAGGTTTTTCGATTTTCTTGTATTATCATTGTACTTTTTCCATCTGCTTGTATCGCTCATTTTGTATTGTTTCTTATCATCGTATGTTTTTGTAGTACCTAGGCCTATATGTAATTCTTGTCTTTGTCACCTGTTTGTGGCTGACGAAGGGTAAAACCCGAAATGTCCATTGTTTCATGTGAACTGTTGTTTGTAAAACTGATTCAATACCGTTTTATTAGTTTATATACTTATATTATGTTCCCTGAGCTTTGTTCTTAAAAGAAGCTATTATTTGCACATAAATACATATGAACATGATCAATGTATGATTCAGTAACCTTTTTCCTAAATTATTCTCAACACTCCTTACTGTAGCCATAAATTTATAAATTAAAAAAAGAAAATGGTATGGAATCTGTTACACAAATTAACAGTACACAGGAAACGCAGGACGTTTTTGGGTTCATCCTTCGTCAGCTACAATTACAAACAGGCGACAAGGACAAGAAATATGGACAGGTGAAATAAAAATGCTATAGGCACAGCAAACAATTAACAGGATGAGAAACACAGATAAGTAGAGCGATAAAAACATAAAAAAGTAAACAACACAGGTGATGCACGAAAACAGAACAATAATAAAGCAAGTAAAAATACAAAACCAGAAAGAAAGAAATATCAATACCAGAAATTCAACAATCAACGAAAATCAGAAGGAAAAAAAAAAAAGTAGCTTATAGTAGTCTTGGCAATAAGCATAATATGGAAGTGACTGTGCATCACCTATTTTCTTTACTTTTTCATTTATTTGTATCACTCTTCTTACCTGTGTTTCTCATCCTGGTATGTATTTGCAGTATCTATAGCATTTTTCTTTGACCTGTCTATATTTGTTGTTCTTGTCGCCTGTTTGTAACTATGGCTGACAAAAGGGTGAACCCCGAAACATCCCATGTTTCTTGTGTACCTTTGATGACATTTTGGTGGCTTCCATTTATGCCTCTTCTTTCTCTCCTTTATTATACATTTATTTCTTAATTTTTCTGCACATAAAATTGTGCAGTGCAACTCCTTGGATTTGTTTACATTTTCACACTTCAATTCGTGTCAGGTCAAGGCGTAATTGACCATCCTGAATGATTAATTGAATCACTAAACGTGATAATAACCAGATTGACTCCAGGTAAGACGAACTTGAAATATGGTTTTAGTTGCATAACCACATCTGTCTAGACAGGCAAAGGGATTTGTATCGCTCCAGCGTTAAGGCAAGCAATCGGGGGTGTCTGATAAGCTATGTACTCAGACCTCCGAAATTACCTGTGATAATAAGTTCAGATAATCTCAATCTTGGGAGACATTTAAAAAAGCGAGTTTAAAATGTGATAATAGTGAATATGACAGATCATCAACAGAAATAACAACTCCTTATATGGAAAGTGACTGTTTTAATTTCACAAATGTATGAGTCACGCAGAAAATTCCATGTGGAGAGTTATTATAACACGCACTTTGAATGCTATTGGCTGACATTTGGGATGCGAATATACATTCGTTCTGATTGGAAGCTTGGGCCGAAAGCATGCAATATAACCTAGCACATTTTAGACATTCGGCACCACATTCCAAGATTGTCAGAGTAGACAAACCAGAAAAAGCAACGGAAGAATAGAGTCAGGATTCTGAACTTACAGAACCGGAAAAAACGTATTAGAGCATCTGCTGAAACATCAGTAGAAAATCGTCAATATTAATACGGAAACCAGATTCTACAGGACCACTCACAAGTCACAGAGGGATTCTAAATAGAAATAATACCCCAGACATGTGTTCAAGGCATCTGCATCAAGTTGCCAAGACTATTCAATGGAGCAAGAAGTCTAGAGTTCCTAAAAGTTATTGGGGCGAGTTGTAACATATGTTATACTTTGAATTTGACATGTTTGAACTGCTGGTGGTTATACAGGTTCATACAAGGCTGGCAACCTCAGCATGTGAAAATTATATATTCATGAACCACCCAAGCAAAGTGCTGGTGATTGCTTCGTGGTAGTTCTCACAGGGAACCAAAAGCAGAGGTAACCTCAGACTCCACATGGAGCAAGGAGCGGATGATGATGACATCATGTGTATATATTTATTATCATTTGTAATAAGTTATATGTATACTTAGACATGTTCACCCAGGCACAAGCCATTGCATTCTCCACTGTCCAGACATACTTTTCACTCAGACTAAATAAAAGTAATGGTGAATTTTTTTTATCATATCCATTGAGCTATACTGTATACTCAGAGGGGATAAAATTGCTGAGAAAAAGAGTTGTTGGAAGAGACAGCGGGAAGGCGCCTGATTAGTATCAGAGAACATAAAACTTAGTACAGGCCTTAGCTTTTCTCTAAAGTTCATGGTACGAGTCTACAAGACCATTTGTGGTACCAGTTGGGAAGACAAATCTGTGGTTCATAGCTAGTATGGAGAGATGGCTACCTTCTTCAGCGACCTGTGAAAATGCTCGCAATTGACCCCAGGAGCGGTTACCCCAGCACTCGCATTTTTGGGACGTGCCCTTGCCACAGACATCGTAGATCGATGGAGCAGTCAGAAGCCAATGGAAACACTTCATCAGTCTGACAGCTAAGTGAAACTTATCAGGCCAGAACCAAATGAACATTGTAATTATACATTTCCAGCGAAGTTTCAGTGAAAAAAACAATATTAACTCATCAATCATTTATTTAATTTACAGTTGTTAAAGGATAATTGATCTTTAAATTTGTTTAATGTTTTTTTACAAATTCATAGTTGATTTAATTATTGCAGAGAGAAATGCACACGTATGAACCAGTATTTTCCATAGATAAATGAACTAATAAAGTAGCATTTTACTGTTAAATCAGTTGGGGGGCTTGTACAAGCTAATAATAAATAACAGAGAAATCCTTCACAAAAGGCGGCGGGCAGATAAAAAGTTAACATTGCTAAGACTCATGCATCGTTCTTGATTTCTGAATATCTTGTGAATACACCCTCAAGGTAGAAGCATCATCATCCTTCTATATGCATCTCTGCCAAGAGTAATCTTGTGCGAAGGTAGATACCTTTGAAGACCCACAATCGATATTCTAGGTTTTGGCCATTGTTGGACCATAACTGCAGAGCAAGGGGAGGTAACCCGTGATAGTACCGTTAATTTGTATAACTGATTCCATATCATTTTTTATTTGTAATTTACATATTTATTTCCTGATCAGTTTTACAGCAGCCCCCTTATTTATTTACTTACACCATACTGAAATCACAAGTTATAGCTGTGAATTAATGTACCTTTGTAGTAAACTATACACAATAAATTAGTGTACAAAGACAAAAACACTTTTTTACATATCTGTGTTAATGTTTAAAACCAAACTACATTAATCATGGCCATGGTTAGCTTTATTTCTTGAGAAAAATCAGTCAGTGAGCATGCAAAATTTGTAGCCTAAAGCATGACATCACAAAATATCAACCATAGCATGACATGGCAGTCCCAAATGTAACCATCAGCTATGAAAGAAATATTAAAAACATTGTATAATGACACTTTAAATGCAAAAAAGTAATGCACACACCTAATAAAAACACAATAGTTCTACTTCTTTAACACTTGCCAAGAAGTGATCTTTAGTCAAACTCACAACTTATTCAAGGCATTATCATTTTGAAAATCCACAGTAAACTTTCTTTATCGGATTACAGACACCCTAAACACAACATGAGGCAACAACCTATGTAGCATACATTAAACTAGCTAAGCAAAGCATTCCAAAAATGTATCTGCTGTGAAACTTTGCACTTTTAAAAGCTGTTGAGATTTTTCCCCTTAAAATATTTTTACGAACATTATGGATGGGTCCAATTTTAACTAATTTTGACAGAATCTCCATAAATTTACAGATAGCTGACAACTCTATTCACAGACTTATTGACTGATAATAAAAACATTTGGAAAGCGTACAATTACAATCCTGGAACAAGTCAAGAGCTACGTATATCTTGGTCATATAATAACAGAAGATGGCAGATGTGAAACAGAAATCAAGAAGAGAATAGGAATGGCCAAAGCTACATTCAACAACATGAAACATATACTGACATCCAAACAGTTATCTCACAAATTAAAACTGAGAATCATAAAGTGTTATATATATTCTGCATTTCTGTATGGTGCAGAAACATGGACGATGAATAAGCATTTGGAAGAAAGAATTGAGGCTCTTGAAATGTGGATATATAGAAGAATGGGGTGTATCTCATGGAAAGAGATGAAAACAAATAAGGAGGTCCTAGAAAATCTAGGTATGAAAAGAGAACTAATGAGGGAGGTCAAAGTTCGGCAGCTAAAATACTTTGGCCACATAAAAAGGTATAACACCTTGCAGAAGACCATAACAGAAGGGAGAGTTAAAGGCAAACGTGCAAGGGGAAGACAGCGCTATAAGTGGGAAGATAACATCAAGAGATGGACAGGAAAGAGTCTATCAGAGTGCACCACGAAGACAAGAGACAGAAGACGTTGGAGATCCATTACAGCCAACCTTCGTTGTGGAGATGGCAACTGATGATGATGATGACAATTAATTACTTCAGAACTAACTGCAAACTGTACATAAAGTTTTACTCAACTGTATTAGAATCCATCTGGGTAGCTTTCAGCTGGTCTTTTATTCGGTCCTCATGCATGATATCATCCTTAGTATATAAATAACAGAAAAATTGAGCTGTCAGTACTATTTGGAGTATAAACTATGAAAACTAGAAAAAAACAAACAAGAAAACCAGCAATAATGATATGCACTGATAGGAAACACTATGAGAGCATTACAGTAGGTAATCTGATCGTCATGTTCCACCGCCCCCCCCCCCCCCCCCCACTTCATGGAGATGGACTCACTTGAGCCATGATTCCCAAGTGTCACACTCCTGTTGGTTTTCCACCTGCAAAAATTAAATCCCTTCTACCTTGGTTGCAACTCTAGATAGCTATTTCCTCTAGATTTTATCCATTCTGTCATCTTGCATAAATGAAGCAGTAATGCTGAAACATTTGACAAGTATTTTATATTCTGGGCACATAACAAAGGAGCAAGGAGTGAAACAAACAAGCCTAGAAAAGATATTGTCAACAGTATGAGACAAACACTAATAAGTTAGAAAATTAACAGAAAGCAAAAAGGAGAATGAAGGTTAGTCAGCAACACAGACTCCTTTCGGCTTTCTCTGTGTTGCATCATACGCCTCCCCGCGAGAGGACCTTCCCCTGTCTTGGATGGCTGTGTTTTATTTTCTTTATTTGACTTGTCCATATTTGTTGAAGTTTTTTGTGGTTTAAATTTTTTTTACAGGATGGGGTAACCGGCCCCATGCCCAACCCTCCTTAGTCGCCTTCTACGACATGCTTGGCAGGGGACAGTGTTACTATTCTTTGCTCCCCTTTCGGGCCCCGGTAACACACTAACCTTCTTTCTTCTAGGAGAACTTCCAGATTTGGCACCTGGAATGTTCGGACATTGAACGAACAAGGGAAAGTGGCACAAGTAGCAGCAGAAATGAGGGAATACAAAATCGAGGTTCTGGGAATGTGTGAAACAAAGTGGAAGGGGGTAGACAGGAAGAAACTCATCACAGGTGAATTGGTGCTGTCCTCAGGACACGAAGACGAAAGTTCACACCACAGTGAAGGGGTAGCTCTTATGTTATCTAAAGAAGCACAGAAAGCACTCATTGAATGGGAAGCTGTGGGACCCAGAATAATAACAGCTATT
Organism: Oreohelix idahoensis; assembly: GCA_024509875.1. NCBI lineage: Eukaryota > Metazoa > Mollusca > Gastropoda > Stylommatophora > Oreohelicidae > Oreohelix > Oreohelix idahoensis. Next base: position 163,374 of record JAMPIV010005681.1, read on the forward strand.
TTCAAAACAGCTAAAAAGAAAATTCATGTCAATGTCATCCAATGTTATGCACCAACTAATGACAAAGAAGAGTCTGTGAAAGAAGCATTTTATACTAAACTACAGGAAATTATGGATAAAGTAAAAAGAAGAGACATCACAATTTTGATGGGTGACATGAATGCAAAGATAGGTACAGTCAATACCGGATTTGAAGAAGTCATGGGAAAACATGGGCTAGGAGTAATGAATGAAAATGGAGAACTATTCGCAAACTTCTGTGCTTCAAATCAACTGGCTATAGGAGGAAGCATGTTTCCACATAAGAGAATACACAAGGCAACATGGATATCACCAGACCATAGAACAGAAAATCAGATCGATCATATATGCATAAAGAAGAAGTTTAGATCATCATTGCAGGATGTAAAGGTATATAGAGGAGCAGATGTGGCATCAGATCACCATCTTCTGATAGCCAAAGTAAAAATGAAACTCAAGAGATATGCAACAATGCAAAATTATAGACAACAGTTTAATGTAGGACAGCTAAGAAATCAAGAAACAAGAGACAAATTTGCGGTCACAGTATCCAACAAATTCCAAGTGCTCCAACAGTTGGAAGATGTAGAGAATACAGAAGACTATTGGCAGCAGGTCAAAACGGTATGGAAGGAGACATGTGAAGAAATACTGGGGAAAAGGGAAAGACAACAAAAAGCATGGATAACAACAGAAACCATCAATAAGATAAAAGATAGAAAAAACAAGAAAGCAGAGTTAAACACAAGCAAAACCAGAAGTTCCAAAGCCAAGGCTCAAGAAGTGTACACAGAAGCAAACAAAGAAGTAAAAAGAAGTATCAAAAGAGACAAGAGGAAGTATATTGAGGAGTTGGCAAGAGAGGCAGAAGATGCTGCAGCCAAAGGAAATATGAGAGAACTGTATAGCAGCACAAAGAAGCTAACAGGGAAATACAAGCAAACAAGTTGCCTCATAAAAGATAAGAATGGGAAACTGCTCAGCAATATACAAGAGCAAATGAAGAGGTGGACAGAATATTTTGGGGACCTTCTCAATAGACCAGCTCCACAAAACCCGCCGGACATCCAGCCAGCAGAAGAAGAGCTACAAATTAACGGTGAAAGACCAACGAAGGAAGAAATAAAGAAAGCCATAAAGCTTCTATGAGATGGAAAAGCGTCTGGACCTGATGGCATTCCAGCAGAGGCCATCAAAGCAGATATCGACACGGCTACAGAGATGTTATATAAATTACTTGGTAAAGTCTGGGAAAAAGAAGAGATACCAGCAGAATGGAAGGAAGGATATCTGGTTAAGTTGCCTAAGAAGGGAAATTTACAAGAGTGCACAAATTATAGAGGAATAATGTTACTATCAGTGCCAGGAAAGGTATTGAACAGGATTATCCTTGAGAGATTAAAGGAGTCCATAGACAAGAAATTGAGAGATGAACAAGCAGGTTTTCGACAAAACAGATCATGTACAGACCAGATAGCCACTTTGAGAATAATAGTTGAACAAAGTCTGGAATGGAATTCACCACTATACATCGGATTTGTGGACTACGAAAAAGCATTTGACAGTGTGGACAGAGAATCACTTTGGAAATTGATGAGGCATTATGGAGTTCCCCTGAAGATCATTAATTTAATAAAGAAAACCTATGAAGACATGACATGCAGAGTTCTTCATGAAGGACAGCTTACAGAACCATTTGGGATAAGAACAGGAGTGCGACAGGGATGCCTCTTGTCTCCATTTCTTTTCTTGCTGGCAATAGATTGGGTTATGAGATCATCGACAACACACAACAGAAATGGAATCCAGTGGACTCTGACTAAGCAGTTGGATGATCTGGATTTTGCTGATGACTTGGCTCTCCTGTCCCATAACCGTAATCAGATGCAGGACAAATTGAAAACACTCGATGAGAGGTCACAGCAATTGGGTCTGAAAATACACAGGGAAAAGACAAAAATAATGCGAATAAATGCAGGTAATGAAAACAGGGTTGAACTTGAAGAAACACCAATACAAGATGTAGAATCATACACATATCTTGGCAGTAATATAGACAAAGTTGGAGGGACAGACAGCGATATCAAAATAAGAATACAAAAGGCAAGAGGAGCTTTCATTGCATTGGGAAATATATGGAGATCAAGAGAAATAGGATCCAACACGAAAATAAGAATCTTCAACTCAAATGTGAAGTCAGTCCTATTGTATGGCTCAGAGACATGGAGAACAACAAAGACAACAACCAAAAAGCTACAGACTTTCATAAATGGGTGCTTGCGTAGAATAGAGGGATTAAAATGGTATGACAAGGTTACCAATGTGGAACTGATGACAAGAACTGGACAAGTGCCAGTGGAACAAGAGATGAGAAGAAGACGATGGCGATGGATAGGACACACACTGAGGAAGCCTGTTGATAGCATTACAAGGCAGTCCTTGTTCTGGAACCCCCAGGGCAAGAGAGGCAGAGGAAGACCAAGAAGTACATGGAGAAGAGAGTTGGAAACAGAGGTGAAAATGATGAGGAGAACATGGAAAGAACTTGAGATGATGGCACGTGACAGGAGGACTTGGCATGTGTTTGTTGAAGGCCTATGCTCCTTTGGGAGTGGAGGGTTATGAATGAATGAAAAAGGAGAATCAGTAATTTTTATGCACACTCTTTAATTACTGTATAATGTGTGGAAAAAAGTATACTGAACGAGAACTGGAAGAAAGAATTGGAGCCCTAGAAATGTAGATATATTGAGGAATGAGGCATATTTCATGGGAACAAAAACAAACAAAAAAATACTCAAAATAAAAGTCGAGAACACAAATACACTTGTATATCATTCTGATCATATAAACTCCAAGGTCCCTCAACAACCAACATTTAAATTTTATGTTGTTCAAACAAGTCACAGAGCTCAAATACCAGAGCAGCACATCCATTAAGGATAAATGCAAGGGCAGAGAAACAATATACCAAAGAGCTAATACAGTGACTTACTGACTGAGGCTACGGAAGAAGCATCAATCATCACCAAGCAACACCAAATAAATAGGCTTAGAAAGATCTAGTTACACCGTACTTAAGCTCTCACACTTTCACATACGTATTAATATTTTGGAAGCAATGGAACTCCAGCATTATATCATAGTATATAATCGAGGAAGTGGAGGGGAACTGCGGTAAGACGTGGAATACGATGGATGGGTTTGAAAAAAAATCGAAAAAAGGTGATTCGTCTTACGAATGATCTTCCTCCTGAAGCATCTCATCTCAGGATTCATGACAGCTCTTTGGGCAAGCCTGTATTCTACATGCTCCCCAAAATTCACAAGATCGAAAACCCTGGAAGACCTATTGTCTCAGCCTGTTCTTGTCCTACTGAACACATTTCTGACTTTCTCGATAGCATTTTCCAGCCTATCGTTGAGAATCTTCCCTCCTTCATCAAAGACACCAATCACGCTCTTACTTTCTCCTCTATCCGACTCCCAGCAGACCGCTCCTACCGTCTTTTCTTGCTGGACGTCTGCTCTCTGTATACCTCTATTCCCCACTCTGATGGTCTCCGAGCTCTTTAGTTTTTTCTGGACCAACGCACTTGCCCTTCTATATCCACTGTCACTCTTCTCCGTCTTGCTGAACTGGTCCTTCAACTGAATTCCTTTGAATTCAATGGTCAGTTTTTTGACCAAATTAGCGGTGTTGCCATGGGAACGAAGATGGGTCCCAGCTATGCCTGTCTATTCATGGGCCACTTGGAGCATCAGATATGGCAACAATACTCCGGTCCTTTCCCTGGGTTTTACCGCAGATATATCGATGATGGCATAGGTCTCACAGATATGTCTGAGACTGATTTACACCGCTTCATCGACTTTGTGAACCACTTTCACCCCACCATCAAGTTCACCTCCCTCGTCTCCACAGTATCTGTCAACTTCCTTGACATTACTATTTCTATCACGCCCTCCGGCCTTAATACCTCAGTATACTACAAGCCGACAGATGCCCACAGCTACCTCCTGTATACCTCTTCTCATCCTCGGGCCTGTCGTGACTCCCTTCCTTTTTCACAACTTCTCCGCCTCCGCCGTTTATGCCAAGACGACGATGACTTCCACTTACGAGCAAATGAGATGTTGGATTTCTTCCGTAACAGACTTTATCCAGAACATGTTCTCACCTCTGCTCTCCAACGTGTGCTCCCCATCTCTCGTCTGGAGGCCCTCAAACCTCACCATAAATCCACTTCGGATAGAGTCAAATTAATCTTGACCCATCACCCTCACAGTCCTACTGTCAAACAGATCCTTTTCCGCCACCTCCCTATCCTCCAAGCAGAGCCTCTGACCCAAAAAGTATTCAGTGAAGCACCTTTGGTGGCATATAGACGTGACAAGAACTTGAAGGATCTTCTTGTTCACAGCCGTCTCCCAAAGGAGAATGCCACTCACTTTGGCACACTACCCTGTGGTCGGACACGATGCAACACGTGCAAGTATGTCATCTCAACCCAGAAGGTGTCCTTTCCTAAGGCTACGTACACCATCACTAGTAGCTTCACGTGTGAATCGCGCAATGTCATTTATACGATCATATGTAAACGTTGCTGCAAAACCTATATTGGCCAAACAGGCAAACGACTTGGGGACAGATTCAGCCAGCACTTAAATGACATCGCTCAGCAAAAGTCAACACCAGTTGCTATACACTTCAATGGTCCTGACCACCATGGTCCCATCGACATCCAGGTCACAGCGATCCGATCCTGCTCCTCTGACACTGCCAGCCGAGAACAGCTTGAGAACCGTCTTATCCACCGCATGGGGTGTCTAAAACCAGCCGGTCTCAACACTTTTCATACCTTTGTCTGAGGTCACCCTCTCTCTTGCTCTATTTTACTCTTTCCACTCTTAACCTATTCTTCTATTTGTATGCCATATACATTTTTTTATTTCACATTTGTCTATCTCCCACTCATTCTGTCCCCTTCTATTTCCAGTCCCCACTTTTATCACGTTGGGTAGTTTATTTTCCGGTTTCGTTTTTTAGTTTCTTAGTATGCATTGTGTACATCCGGCGGCGGAAGTCGCTTTCTGTTCAGCCACGCGCTTATCAACAGGACAGCGATTTTGATAGAATTTCGGTTCTTGCCTTCAGGGAAGTACCCAGTTTTTATTTTATTTAGTTTTTATGTGTCCTATCTAGCCTTCACTTTCTTTCCTTTCCTGACGAAGGCCTTGTGGCCGTAACGTAGACTATTTTCTTTGTCTTTTGTCCTCGTAAGACGAATCACCTTTTTTCGATTTTTTTTCAAACCCATCTATCATAGTATATCAACCTATACATCTCATATAAGGAGTGTATGTAGGTTTATTCTTAAACTAACATTCTCTAAGGCTTATTAGAATGGTTCTCAGTAAAGTTCTGAGATTCAAGTTTTCCTCAGATTTCTTTAGTTTCTTCATCACAGGGTTAGAATCATTCATGTTTGCATGCAGCATTAATGATGTGGTCAAGATTAGTCCACACCTTGTAACAAATATACCAGACTGGGAGATTGAACCAAACATTTGAAGATCATGACTTTCATTGTTCTCCTGTGAAATTCTGTGATTTCCATCACTGTTCACCTTTTACACCTGCAACACGTAGGTTCCCCTTTGCCCCAAAATAAAGAAAGTGCGATGAAATAGGCCTAAACCATAAATATATATATATATATATATAATAATAATAAATTCTTTAAGCACCAAACACGGCTCATAAGGCAGAAACCAGTGCTCTCCAGATTGTTCGTTGTGACGCCACTCCTCTTAGCTCTTGCACATTATTTAGGCCCAACGTTCTTCCTTCTCTTATTATTGTTCTTCTGAGTGTTTCTTTTGGTCTTCCTTTTTTCCTCTTACCCTCAGGAACCCAAGTGAGCGCCTGTAGTGGTATTCTGTTGTTTTGCATTCGTAGGACATGACCGATATATGACCATCGTCTTTTCCTTATATAGTCGGAGACATATTTCTGCCTAGAGTCTTCTCTTATTTGTCGATTAGTCTTGAATTCTTTCCAACTGATGTTCATGAGTTTTCTAAGACATTTGTTCTCGAATGTATTCAGCTTGTTCTCCAATGATTTTGTTATTTTCCAACTCTCACAGCCGTATGTTAACACTGAGATAACATTTGAATTAAACAGACGAAGCTTGGTATGTATATTCAATGATCGTAATTTCCAAATGTTAGATAATCTATTGAAGGCGCTAGCTGCCAAAGCAATTCTAGTATGGATTTCTCTTGTTGTGTCACCATCCTGAGTCATTTTACTGCCTAAATAATTGAAACTTTCAACTTTCTGTAGTTTTTCCCCGTTCAAGATGATATCAAAGGTCTCGTTAGAAAAGTTTATAGCTTTAGTTTTAGAGGCCTATTTTAACCGAGAGATGACACAAATTATTTACTGCTTCTTGGGATTGTCTGGGTGTTGAACTTAAGAATGCTAAATCATCTGTGAAATCCAGGTCCCCCAGGAATTTTCCATTTTATACCTAATTGTTCATTGTGGGTATAGTTTCTCATAACCCAATTGTTACGCACAAATAATTACTTTTTCCAAAGTCTTTGTATGATCATTTTTCGTATGTATGATCATTTTTTGACTGAAGTGTGTATTATGTTTTTTACAGTCAAAGGGACATCACCCGAGTTATCGAGACTACAATTTTTTAGGAGTTTGCCTTCTCTTGTATAGAGACACGTTCGGTCTATAATTTCTTGAACGAAGCGTGACCATATCTCCTTATTTGGTAGTATCAGTCAACTGTTGTAGATGTCTGAAACCTGCCTTAACGCTTCTGTTCATGACCATAAAAGGCGCGACTGTATAAGACTTTTATCTCGAATGTTCTTAGAATCGTCTTATTGTGAACGGCGACTCAGAGATTGTCGTTCTGCGCATGTCTCGACTTGGAGTTCGTTTGTTGTTCCGCCCAGCTCGGAGCAGTTTAGAAATGGTCTGAGTAGCGAGCGGACGCAACCTGCGTCTTGTGATTTTCTGAGGGAAACAGATTGTCTTTGTGAGTTAGTTAGCTAACTAGACTATTTCCCAGTATTATTCAAGCCTGCCTGGAGGCATATGTTCATGGTTGATTTTCCGAATAAGGTAATTCCTCTTGTATCGAACTTTATGCTATCATCTAGAGGTTCGTCATTTTGTCGCCTTTTTGCTCGCCTGTGTGATTCAAAATGGAGAGGTACTTTGACTAGGATTAAGTCACCGGTATCTTTATACCTGAACTAGTTATATATATATATGGGTCGCTCTAGACCAACAAGACTATTGTCTGTGTTCCAGGATTCGTTATATCAGAGATCACGTCCAAGTCAGATGGTTAGACTTAGAAACGTTATAAAGGTCGGTATGACCTATATGCCCAGTATGCTATTCACGTGCAGACAGTAAACGGACTTATTTTATACATCTGATCTGCTAGCATCAGAAAGGGAGCATTTATTATTGTCTATGAACATTGAAGATCTGCAGCTGACACTGTTGCAGAAGTTATATATATTATGCATACAGCTTCACGAACCAGAACTTTATGATATCTGTTTACAATACAACTATTGAGTATTGAATCCTACATGACTATCAGTTAATATGATTTTGAATGCTGCATTCGTTATACTATGCTGATGATAACATAAGTATCATGACTGTTTTGTGGCGTGCAATAAATGGTATAAACCTAAAGCGAAGTTACCATTTCTATGACTCTACACGTCATGTTGCCTGTGGTGTACCCTGTGAACTGTTCTACTGCAACACACACAGCAACATTCTAAACCAGATAAGACACCCACATCTTGCACTGTAATACCTGGTGTCGATAGAGGTGGTAATTTGACGGCATCCTAAATCCACCCTTATCACCAATCAATAGCTATTCCAAAAAGTAGTGGTGACATAATACAGCCTTGTTTCACCCCTGTTTCTACTGTAAACCATTCTGTATTCCCTTTATTTGTTCTAACACAACATCTTGCATTGTCATATAGCGCTTTGATTATATTCACATATTTTGTTGGAAAACCATAGATTGTAAGTATCTTCCACAATGATGAGCGGTGTAGACTATCAAAGGCTTTTTGAAAATCGACGAAGGTGATAATAAGTGGCGATTGCATTTCCACTGATTCTTCTATAATTGTTCTTAGTGTGAATATTTGATCAATACATGATCATTTCGGCCTGAAACCCGCTTGTTCTTCTCTGATCTTTTCGTCAGCATGCAATTTAAGTCTTTCTAACATCATGCAACATAATAATTCGTTATTTTGTTTTTTTAATTGTCTAAAAATATGTGTAAATAAGTAGCGGAGGGATAGGGGAGCCTTATAATTCTGATCGCTTGCGAAGTGGACAGCTGTTTGAGCGTCGCGTAACGGTCAAAATGCAGAGGAATGTTGAGCAGCAATACGCAATAAAGTTTTGTGTAAAACTTGAAAAATCCACGACCGAGACGCTTGCTATGATACAGAAAGCCTACAGGAAGGATGCTTTATCGAAAGCACAAGTGTTTCGGTGGCACAAAACGTTCAAAGAAGGAAGAGAGAGCGTCGAGGATGAACAACGCCAAAGAAGGTTCGAATGAGCAAATCGAAGATGAAATCGATGCTCATTGTCTTTTTTTACTCTAAAGGTGTTGTCCATAAGGAGTTTGTACCACCTGGACAAACGCTGCATTTTACGTGGAAGTGCTTAAACGGCTGAAGAACAGAATCTCGCGCATCCACCCGGAGATGGCCAACACCTGGGTTATTCACCACGACAATGCGCCGGCTCATGCGTCCCTGATAGGAGAGAGTTTCTGGCGAAACAAACCGTGGCAACGCTGCCTCAACCTCCCTACAGCCCGGACTTGGCCCCGGCTGACTTCTTTTTGTTTCCCCGGCTCAAATCCAGCTTGAAAGGACACCATTTTGGGACTGTTAAAAACGTGCAAGCTGCCGTGACGAGTGCTTTGAAAGAGATCCCCGTTCAAGACTTCCAGGCGAGCTACGACCAGTGGCAGAACTGCTGGCAACAGTGTACTGATGCTCAAGTATGTTATTTCGAAGAATTTTAAGTGTATGTAAGTATGTCTTGAAATAAACCAATTTTATGGAATCAGTCTCATTGCTTTCCGGACAGACTTTGTATATATATATGCTTTAAATTCCATTCAATGGCAGAACAAGGGGAGATAATCCACCCAATAAGGTTATAGTCAACAGTGACATCAAGGGGTGATAATTCATCCAAAAAGGATAAAAGTCCGCTATGATACTCAAGATCAATTTAAAGAAGTCTGAGGTCATGACGCTCAATGTGAGCAACCCTGAGCCCATATCAGTAAGGAATCAGCAACTGGTACAGACAGATACCTTCAATACCTAGGAAGCATAGTAACACTAGACGGTGGGGCAGGCAAAGACATCAACATCAGAATGAATAAGGCAAGAACAGCCTTCTTTAGCCTAAATAACATCTGGAAGTCCTCCCAATACAGCACAAGCACAAAATTAAGATTATACCAGAGTTGCGTGCTTTCTGTGCTTCTCTATGGTGCGGAATGCTGGAGAGTCACAGAGAAAGAAATGTCAAAATTGTCCTCTTTTCACACAACATGCCTAAGAAAAATTCACCGAATCTTTTGGCCGAATACCATCACCAACCAAGATCTGCTTACCCGTAGCAAGCAAGAGGACATGCATACCATCATAGCTGGCAGACGCTGGAGCTGGGTTGGTCATGTCCTCAGAAGAGACCCCGATGCCATCACAAGAACAGCTATGCTTTGGACCCCTGAAGGAAAGCGAAAGAGAGGCCGACCAAAAACAACTTGGCGGAGGACTGTGGAGGCTGAGATGCAAAGAATGAACCAGAGTTGGGGCACTGTACGAAGGATGGCCACCGACCGTGCAAAGTGGAATCAATTTGTTGTTGCCCTACAAGACGCCACTAGGCGTGATGGCCACTGACTGCTTTGACGGTCGGTGGTTAAGGATCGAAGAAGAAGAAGATGATACTCAAGGGAGATATGTATCTATCAAATGCATATTAATACTCAGTCTTAATAGCTGTCATTAAATGCATCTACAACACCAAAAAGGTATACTAGAGAATAATAACCATCAAAAATGATACATACATGTAATAGAATGTACCTATGCTATACATCGGATTTGTGGACTATGAAAAGGCATTTGACTGTGTAGACAGAGAATCATTTTGGAAATTGATGAGGCATTAAAGAGTTGCCCTGAAGATCATTAATTTAATAAAGAAAACTTTTGAAGACATGACATGCAGAGTTCTTCATGACGGACAACTTACAGAACCATTTGGGATTAGAACAAGAGTGAGACAGGGATGCCTCTTGTCTCCATTTCTCTTCTTACTAGCAATAGATTGGGTTATGAAAACATCGACATCACACAACATAAATGGAATCCAGTGGAATTTGACTAAACAGCTTGATGATCTGGATTTAGCAGATGACTTGTCCCATAACCATAGTCAGATGCAAGACAAAATGAAAATTCTCGATGAGAGGTCACAACAAGTGGGCTTGAAAATACACAGGGAAAAGACAAAGATTATGAGAATAAATGCAAGAAATGATAACAAGGCTGAACTTGAAAAAACATCACTAAAAGATGTAGAATCGTACACATATCTTGGCAGTAATGTAGAAAAAGTTGGAGGGACAGACAGTGATATCAAAATAAGAATACAAAAAAGCAAGAGGAGCTTTCATTGCATTTGGAAACATGGGGAACAAGAGAAATCAAGTCCAACATGAAAATAAGAATTTTCAACTTAAATGTCAAGTCAGTCCTATTGTATGGCTCTGAGACATGGAGAGCAACAAAAACAACAGACTTTTATAAACAGGCGCTTGCATAAATAGAAGGACTGAAATGGTATGACAAAGTCACAAATGTGGAACTGATGACAAGAACCAGACAAGTGCCGGTGGGACAAAAGTTGAGAAGAAGACGGTGGCGATGGATAGGACACACATTGAGGAAACCTGTTGATAGCATTAAAAGGCAGTCCTTGTTCTGGAATCCACAGGGAAAGAGAGGCAGAGTTAGACCAAACACACATGGAGAAGAGAACTGGATACAGAGGGGAAAATGATGAGGAAAACATGGAAAGAGCTTGAGCGGATGGCACAGGACAAGAGGACTTGGCATGTGTTTGTTGAAGGCCTATGCTCCTTGGGGAGCTAAAGGTTATTGACTGATTGAATAGAATGTACCTGCTAATCAGTGTAATAATATATCTTACTCACCCACTCGGTTTGCAAAAAATGTGATGCTTTTGTCAAAAGCAAGACTTATGCTTTTGCTGCGAGATGGGTTCTTTTACGACAAAAGTTTTTGGATTGCAGTGCCGTTGTCTGGTTAGTTGAAATCCCATTTTACGACTGATAGATTTATGGGACTACACACCTATTTTTCTTGGACCATTTCCCAATATTTCATTAACTCACTCTTGAACACTCTTTTCATTTGAATTTTATCTCAGGGAGATACCTTACTTAACCATGTGAAAAATCATTACATTCTCTACTACTGCCAAGATAGTCCCCACATCTGTTACATTCCATTAATGCTGGCTGACCAACAACCCTGTTCTATTCACGCCAGCAAGCAATTTGCAGATTTGCATGGATGAGGGAAATTGATACTCTGAGTAATTATGAATGCAGGAATCTTGAGACTGTTTAGTGTGAAGTCAGGAGGACAGGTAAGGTACTTTTGGGAATAAAATGTATACACCTGTAAAGGAATGGAATGAAGGAAGAGAGAATGAGAGAAAAAACCTATCGACAGAACGAGAGAAAATATCTCTCATGACAGCCACATAGAATTACTTGCAAACTACGTTAATAACCTTTAGGGTACTTACTGTTGTCCAGTACCACATGTTTTGTCTGTCATCCAACCTAACGATTACTTACATTAAAGTCCCAAGTGTGGGGGAAAATACTGAAGCGTCTATATGAAATAACGGTTTTCAAAGTCCCAAGGAATGGGCCCCCCCCCCCCCCCCCCCCCTTCGTTTGGTCCACTATTTTCATTTTCAGCCAGTATTCTTAACAAAAGATCTGAAAAGAAAAGCCCATGTCCCATAGAATTGCCAGCATTTCTAAATCCCAGAAAGTCTTAATTAATGAGAACCATGCCATCTTCTACCTCCATCTAACTGTAAATGACACCTGTTTAGAGTAACTCACATCTGAGGTGCAATTTAAAAAATTGAAGTAATTATTGCTTCTTGAGTCGATTTCTATTTCTATACCAAGGACTTTGCCACCTGAAAGGTTAATCAGCTCATTTTGTAAAGTTTTCCCGCAGTAGTGACTATTTGATCCCTTGGCAGAAACATGCCTAGGCATTCACACATTAACATGGTCTAACTTTCCAAAGTTTTATTGGCCTAAAACTTTTCCACTGTTTTCTGTAAAAAGCTTGTCTGATGAGCTCTTGAATGCCCGGTTATCACTATCATCAATACTTCTTAGCTCCACTGGGAGCACAGGTCCTCAATGAAAACAAGCCAAGCCTATTTGTCCTGTACCATCCATTCATAATCTTCCCATGTCTTCTTTCTCCTTTTCATGTGTGACTCCAGCTCTGTTCTGTGTGTTTCTTAGCCTTCCACTATTTCTCTTACCCTGGGGATTCCAGAACAGGGACTACCTTGTAAATGCAATCAACTGGTTTTCTTAATGTGTTTCATATTCAACATCTGCGCCTTTTCCTCACCTCTTTTTCCACTGTTGCCATTCTGGCGCTGCTTGGTCAAAAACACAATAGCCGCAAAGTTGCATTTCAGAGCGCTGAACATTCTGATTTATACGTTGTTCAGGCATGGCATCAATGCCTTAATTCAAACAAACCTTGATTCACTCTTCAATTACTAGTAGTATGCCCTAAAATGAATCTGATTTCTCACGATCTTTCAAGCAATCACATACAAGCTTCCTGTACAAAAATCAATAATTTCAAATTCTGAATCAGTCTACTTTGAATAACCTGCAGCAAAAGGAAAAAAGCATGGTCCATACTTTTAGAATACAGAAGCCATTGCCTTTATAATTCTTCACCAGCCATCGCCTTTATAAAAATCTTCACCATTATCTAATCTCCTCATTAAATTTTTTGTTGTTGTAAAATGCCTGTTGTTTTCATTTAAAGGAAACACCCTTCCTTTATTCTGGCATCGTTCACAGGGAATAAGAGTGTCGATAACTGAAGGTTGTAGACTTAAGACAACAGCGTTGGGTTGGACAAAGTTGATCAATAGACAATACTCGATGAGGACGCATTTTCTTCTGAAGCTTGATTTAGTTTCTTTTCTAGTGAATTTAGGATATGTATGGAAACCACAATCTGAGCAGCTGATATTGATATGAAATCCATGGTATCAGAGGTGTGCTGCTTGGCAATGGCACTATCATAATGCCTTGAAGAACTTGTAGAAGGCACAGCTGTTTATACTAATGTTCATTCATTCATTACCCTCCACTAGCAAGAAGCACAGGCCTTTAACAAACACATGCCAAGTCCTCCTGTCACATGCCATCATCTCAAGTTTTTTTCCACGTTCTCCTCATCATTTTCACCTCTGTTTCCAGCTATCTTCTCCATGTGCTTCTTGGTCTCTTGCCCTGGGGGTTCCAGAACAAGAACTGCCCTGTAATGCTATTAACAGGTTTCCTCAATGTGTGTCCTATCCATCGCCTTCTTCTCAGCTCTTGTTCCACTGGCACTTGTCTGGTTCTTGTCATCAGTTCCATATTGGTAACCTTGTTATGCCATTTTAATCCTTCTATTCTATGCAAGCACCCATTTATGAAAGCTTTTTGGTTGTTGTTTTTGTTGTTCTCCATGTTTCAGAGCTGACGTGAAATCTCTGTTCTATGATTTTCTGTTCTATGATTCTTATTTTTGTGTTGGATCCGATTTTTCTTGATCACATATTTCTCAATGCAATGAAAGCTCCTCTTGCTTTATGTACTCTTATTTTGATAGCAATGTCTATATTGCTGCCAAGGTATGTGTACGATTCTACATCAAGTTGTGGTGTTTCTTCAAGTTCCACCCTGTTATTATTTCCTGCATTTATTCTCATTATTTTTGTCTTTTCCCTTTGTATTATCAGACCCAATTGCTGCGATCTCTCATCAAGTGTTTTCATTTTGTCTTGCATCTGATTACGGTTATTGGACAGAAGAGCCGTCATCAGCAAAATCTACATCATCTAACTGTTTAGTCAGATTTTACTGGATTCCATTTCTGTTGTGTGTCGTCAGTGTTTTCATAACCCAATCTATTGCTAGTAAGAAAATAAATGGAGACAATAGGCATCCCTGTCGCACTCCCGTTTTTATCACAAACGGTGCTGTAAGTTGTCCTTAATGAAGAACTCTGCATGTCATGTCTTCATAAGTTTTCTTTATTAAATTAATGATCTTCAGGGGAACTCTATAGTGTCTCATCAATTTCCAAAGTGATTCTCTGTCTACACTGTCAAATGCCTTTTTGTAGAGAACTGTGGAGGCCAAGATGCAAAAAATGAACCAGAGCTGGGGCACTGTACGAAAGATGGCCGCTGACTGAGAAAAGTGGAAGCAGTTTGTTGCTGCCCGACAAGACACCACCAGGTATGATAGCCACTAACTGCTTTGACAGTCGGCGACTAAGGATCAAAGAAGAAAACTACAGATTTAAAGTTAAAATCTAGACCCAAAAATTATATTTTTTTTTGCACACACTCTGGTGCCCCCTTGCCTGTAGCACCTAGGTTGTTGCCCCATCCTAAGGCCAGTCCCACTGGAAACCACTATTTGTTCGAATTGGAAAAAACACAAGATATCAGCCTAATTTCTTCCCAAATCCAGGGTATTACAGGCTCAAAATGGAATAATGGTAGATGGGAGATTCAAAGTCTTGCCCCGCTTACATAGCATTTAAATCTATGTAATTTTCTAGTGCCTCCTGAGAAAAAAAGAGCTATGCATTAGAAACAGAATAGAAAGAAAAATATCAGGAAGTATAAAACCATACATCAACTACATATACAGGCAGCCCAGTGGTGTAAATTATTAAGAGAAAAACAATTAGGTGAGATAAGTCTGTCAGTGGGCACTAGAATGCAAGATAGAAAAAAACTAGGCAGCCAGAAGATCTAAAAAACACACACTTACATATACTTACTGCATCAAGAAAACAAAGATATTCTCCTGAAGCCTGACCTACAGCTTTGTTCTTTGCAAATCCCACTGAAAAAGCACAGCAATTAATTGTAAATTTATTGCTGCAAAGTAATAAACAAGTACAAGCAGTGCAGGATAATGTAAATCAATCGGTGGGTGTTGAGGACTGCTGCATGGTATGCAATCATCTTGGTGGTTTTATTTTAATTGAGATGATTGCACCATTCAGCATCACAACTAGATATACTTAAACGTTACACGTAGTGAATGATGATGCGGAAAACTTAGTAACAAAACAGTCGGCTTGTGGGCTTCATGCCTAACGAACGTGTTTTTTTTAGAATATGTGGCTTGACCACTAATATATGTTTAGAGACAGTCTGTGTTCGGGCCTTAGGCCGATAAGTAGTGTATAGCCTTCTAAGTGTGGTCTAACCACCCCACAGTGTTAATAATTGTATGTGTCGGTTGACACTTTGTATAAAGTAATAAGTAGACAATGACCTGTGAGTCCATAAAAGTGATTAGGTGTTATTTCTAAACGCAGATCTATTTAGGATATTCGTGAGATGCCATTGGCGCGGCTTATTGTGTAATTTTAATGAAGGCAATATATGGCTATTATAAGATGGTGTGAGATGCCAAAATCTAGAATAATATATAGAGACAGAATTTTGAATTGAACAGTAGGCTTTAGTCCTAATAAGCAATTGAAGAATTAGCACAGAAATGTATTGACACTGTCTGAATATTTTAACGTGAAATTATTCGAAGAATAATAATGAACATAGTAGTCTACGCTTTTGACGGTTATGATAAAAGCACTATGTCATGTGCAAGACATTAAGAAACTGTGATGTTCGATGTTTCCTTCAATGTGAAGAATATAAACTGCGTGGTTCATATGCATTGTAATTTATTGGAGTAATAAATTGTGTAGAGTCGTCTTTACCAGACTTGTTCATTCCAAAGAATTCTGAGGAGTTGTATTCGAAACGAGTTTCACCCATTTGTGTTTTGACGTTGAAGTTAACATTGGTCAAGTACAAAGACTCTACACTTACCATACTGATTCAAAGAACACAGTGGTTATGGAAGAAATGAATTTTATTTAAAGAAGAATCAAGGTAAAACACAAGCCATCTACGAGTATAACGAATCCACGGTTGCAGAAGAATATAATAAAGACAGTAAGAGTCAGAGAAGAATAATAAATTTACAAAAATATAGAAAAATATTATATATTCTGCAACATCTGGTGTCAGAAGTGGGATCCTCAGAACATAGCAGTAAGATTGCAAAATATCAATGGCACATCTGCATTTCAAGTTGTCCATGAATGCCATTTTCACCATTCGACTTCGACATTCGTGAGAACATTTCCACTAGATTTCAGTAAGAGCGCAAATTTGTCATTTTTCAGTGCAATCCGGCACACAAATACATAACGCACATTTCAATTTCCAGCAGGACTCAAGGACATTTTTTTTCCATTGTGAAGAGGTCACCCTGTATTCAAGTTCTAACCAGCACTACCCCTCGGTCTGTTGTGAAGAACGTTCTCAGCCATCATCATACCTTCCAGCTGATACGTTTCTTGACTGATGGTATTGTTTACTCCAGTTCCTGAGCTGATCTTATGTACTTTGGCCGCGACGAATGCCTATGTGTGGATCGCAAAGACTACGGGACTGAATACTTGGAACCTTGTGTCATCGGAAGATTACGATAGCTAGTTCTAATATATACACAGGATGATTAAGATATGTTCTTGTTTCATTAAAGTGCTGGTACATCATTGGGGCGCGAGCTTTTGCACGCCACGTTAGATGATTGACCATGAGTATGGTGCGGCACTATTGTGGATTGTCGCTGTGTGTACTTTACAGATGACGTTTGAATGTTTGTGATAGTTACAAAGAGTGTTATTGTTTATCCTGATGGGTTCGCATGTGTCTTCTACCAGATGGTAGATATTTGGAAAGTGTTCAATGGATAATGTCTTGTAAGACGTCGATGTGTTTGATTTTGGAATAAACAAATGAAAATGGATCGTTTATTACTTCTATGGAATAATGGAATGTGGAATTTAATGAAATTAACCTGCTTTGCAATGCCATGTCGAGATGTGTAGTCTACGTATGAAATAAATGTTTGAATGTTTATGAGTTTCCAAGTCGATATTTTTATCGTTGAGTTGGAGCGTTGGAAATACTGTTACTTTGTGGTGGTTGTTATGAACCGTGTGGACAATATAATTATTAAACCTTGACATAATCGAGCAAACAAGCATAATATGGAATTTAACAATATAATCGCAACCCCACAATCATTCTGTCCTAAAGTTCTAGCCTTGCAAATAAGCCTCTCACTGTCATCTATTTTTCTTACTTCTTTATGCTCTTCATCGCTTGTTTATGTGTTTAAGTTAGCGTGTTGGTTAGTTGGGCTTGAAATTTCTGTAATTTTCCAAGAAAGTTCAGAAATTTCAATGATCTTTTAGGGACAGTGTTGATATCACAGACTGAGAATCCAGTGGTTCCACTGTAGATTGAATTTTTAGTCTCAGTTTGTCATATAAACACATTGATTTTTTATGTCTTCTGTCATTTTTATTTTTAACTGCCCAAATTTAAGTGGTGTGACACAGTTTCTATATTCGTGATACTATAAATCTCTTGTCTTTTTGTGTATTTACGACGACTTGTAAAATCGTTTATTTTTGTGATGTCTTATTTTAGTGTTTTCTTTTATCTGATTAAATGTCTGCGCTACATTCAGTTTCTTTATATTATTCAAGTGGTGTCCAGTAATACGACATATCACTTCATTGTTTTTCATTTGCCTGTGCCTTCCATTGTACTTGTGCTCGTCTCATACTTTACATTGTTGGTATTATTATCTCACAGTTTGTAACTGCATTGGTTTATTAATATTATAAGATAGTCGTATACTGTTTTGATTGACAACCTATTGCTTTGGTAAAGATTATTGGCTATCAAGATGTCTACAGTGGAAGATATTTTCGACGAAGACATACGCCTCGGTAAATCAGGTTTTCAAATGGCTATATATGCCAAAACTCAGTTCACGATATGAGAACAAGAGTTGATACGAGTGAGCCAACATGCAGAGATGAGAATACAGGCTCTTATTCGAGATATGACGAAATTGAGACACAAGTTAAAAGAAAAGACTGATGAGGAGAAATCTCTTACTCGTGATTTGGTGAATGGGACCCAAAGACGCAGCAACAGAGAATGCAGTCAGCGACTCATAGCTTGACTGCTTGCGTCAGGATCAGCGAACCAGAGCTGACCAAGACCCTACTCCACCTCCAAGTGGTGGTCCTGGAAACAGGCTGCATCACTGCAGTCTGGCTGAGAGAGTAGGGATCGAAGAGGGAAGGCAAATCCGGTCCCAAAAAATGCTGTGCTGAAGTCGGATGTGTCAGCCGAAAGGCGCAGATATCGCAGCTTCGCTGTAAACAGACACAACGCAACCAACATCCTTTTCAGGACGAACGAGGAAGAAGAAGAAGATTTGGTGAATTTGAGGGCAGAATACGAAAAATTTAAATGTGAGGCTCAGATAAGTAAAGTTTCAGAGTCAGATACATAATTTGCTCTCAGCAAGGATAACACAGTTCTCAAGGATCATATTAAACGATTATGTGACCGTGAAAGTGAGTTAAAAGACCAAGTTAGTAAGTCAGAACTTGGAAAGCCTACTCCTAATTTAGAATTGGAAAATTTAAGACAGGAGATCAGGTATAAGAATGCTGATGAGAAGGATCTTACTTCGGAGTTTGATTACTTAAATTCTGAGTCCGAGCAGTTTAAAATTGAGATACTCAAAGGACTTGGAGATAATGAAATTACGTAGGAGAATAGATGCTCTCTTGACATTATATCCAATAACAATGTCTTCTCAACGGTTGGTTTTGACAAGGTTAAGTCTAAATTTGATGCTCAGCGCTTATCTAAGGTAATGAGTCAGCCTCATGCACTCAATGCTAACAGTGGTAGTAAGCGTGGTGTGAACGGATCTTTTTGAGGTAAATATAATTTTCCTCAGCGGGATTCTCGCGTCAGAGTTTCATACGGAAATCTACGTAGCTCATCTGACGTGGGTACATGGCGGAAAGCCGGTGGTTGTTATTTTGACAAGACTGAATGCCCACCACATGGAGATAGCTCTATAAAGAATGGGGATTGTAAAAGGTACTACGATCTAAATAAACTTTTGAAGGTGACAAAAATACTTGACGTTGACCATTGTTGAGGCTACTTCGTGGTGTGATTTCTATCATGGAAAATTATTATTAACGCCGAGTTTTTGTCACACCATGTCGTACTCCAACTGAATGTAAGAGAGACAAGAGTGCAGTTACTATGAGATGAGTAACTAAGGGCTGACGAAAAGTAGTTGGATGTGTGACACCATAGGGTCTAAATGTGTTTCTTCCTATGGCTTGTATGTCAGCCAACGAAGTATGTATTCAGTGGATGTATCGGAGAATGTGGTAAGTAAAATGTGCTTTAAACTATAAGCCGAATTAGTTGCCAAACTTCAAGATGAATATTGATTGCGGGATGATAATTCCCAGATGAATGGAAATGTGGTCAAATAAATAGATGAAAGTAAATGATAAGTCGGGACGCTAAATTCCCCAATAACGGGAAATTATAAGAGAAATATATTAAAGAGAAATAGAATTGGTTCTTTATTCGGGACGCTAAATACCCCGATAAGGGATTGATATAAGCAAACCTAGTTGTGCTGGGAAGCCATTTCCCCAATGATAATGGAAAAGAATAAATGAAAATATAATTATATGGAGAATTTGAATAAAGCAAATTGTGAACAGTGGACACAGAGGAAAAATTATTGACAGGCTATTGTATGAGAAGATAGGATATAATTGAAGTAAGCTGAAGTTACAGACAGCAAGACTGTGGAATTGTATCATGATGGTGAGAATATGTACATGGTGTTTATGAAAAATTTTGCAAATTGTCCAAGCCAAGATGTTTCTTCAGTTGATACCAGTTCATTCCAGCATTTGACAAAGTTAGTCAATATTTGAGTGTTTTGAAAGGAGAAATATTTAGACACGAAGAGTGGTTACCATACTTTCTAACAATGTAAACCAAATCTGAAAGTAAGGAAAACAAAGTCAAGTTCATAAATTCTCATCTTTATTGACAAAAGAGTTCAGAATTCGGGCAAATTCCTCATCCCTTAACAACCATCATTCTGAGTTTTTTAGGGATGACACATGTTATACTGACAATAGGTCTAAACTGGTACATATGAAAGTAAGGAAAACAAAGTCAAGTTAATAAATTCTCATGTCTTTATTGACAAAAGTTAACCCTAGAACAAGTTCAGAATTCGGGCAAATTCCTCATCCCTTAACAACCATCATTCTGAGCTTTTTAGGGATGACACATGTTATACTGACAATAGGTCTAAACTGGTACATATGAATGGGATATGCCCCATTAACTGTCCTCAGGTTGTATCTGAAGATAACAAGTTATGTCATAACGACCATACTCATTTGGTAGTGGTTGCAGATACTGCTTTTAATGGACGGTCACAAGAACAATCATAATTGTCACAACATTGTGACATGTAGGGAGCTACATGTCCGCACAAATACTACTGCGCGCTTTGCAAATTTCTGTGATTCTCTTCGCACTGTTTTGGCGCGAAACATACCTTCCAGTGCATCACGATATGCACTTAAAAAATTTTTTCAGCGCATCACTGATGTGAGCACACCAGCCTGAATTATGTAGAGTGCTAAATGGTTGAGTAATAACAGCTTAAGTCAATGCAAGATTAATCAGACATCTTTGCACACACATACAAATTCAGTTTCAAATGGAAGGGTAAAGGTAGGTAAAGGATCCCATTTACATGGCCATTGAGGCATATTGGGATATGGTGTGAGGCCTGGCCCATATTTTCTTGACCATCGGCACATTAGGGATGATGTGGTCAGCATCATGCCAGCGGCCTTTGACCTTACTGGAGTTGCTCTGGTACCCAATTCATAAGGCTGGGTCAACCCTGGAGACATTTGCTGTCTAAAGAATCCCACCTCACCTGGGGATCGAACCAGGACCGCTGAGCTGGGAAGCCAGTGCACTAACCACTGCACTATCAAAGCACTTCAAATGACCAATACATAATAATATATTTCAAAGTAAAATGTCATGTCTACTGATACAGACGATCCGGTTAGCATAGCATGTCTGTGATCAAAGTATCATGGAAGCTGCTTTAGACAGTGGAATATCGAATGAATAAATAATGTTCAAAATCGCTGTCCATGACTGGATTGTTCTGGTTCTCATTCATTGATTATTATCGTGCTGTAATTATTTGAAACGCGAATGTGTGAAAAGGATAACTAACAAGTGAATCGCTCAATGATCAACTTAATAAGTCCGCCTTGTTAGAGTCCACGAGAAAACAGTTTATTACGGAAGAACACACATATTTGACGACATCATTAATATAGTTCATGGAAAGCATATATGACAAATTGAATACTTGCAAACATCCTATTATAGGTCCATGTCGTACTTGAAAAACTGTCAAATGAACATCATGGCTATATACTCGCGCTGCTGGGTTTCAGACAACCGGTAGTGAGCGCATGTGTCTTGATGAGAATGAATCAACTACTTAATCATTTATCTCTTCATCAATTACAATGGACTGACCCGTGTCCGTACTTGACTAAAATGTATATATGTGCAGTAGCATCATGCACAACCCTGGAAGGGTAACAAAATCCGTCTTCACTGCTTGACGGTCAATACAAAAGGGGTACGGTAACCAAGTCACCAAGCGTGACCATATCAACGCTAACACGTCATGACTTGGCCGTACATTTCGCGTTCATAACTCCGTAAAGTATAAAGATCAATTTATATTAATCCCATTGACCCTAAACATGCGCACTGCCAATTCTAGCAGACGCCATCAATAAAACTACCGTAACAATTCTCTGCCCGCCAGGGAAAAAAAAATCTATTAGATAGATTTTTTTACTACCTTACTCAATTATATGAAAAATTTAATAAAAACCCGACATATGGCCTACGATGTTCTGTCTAGAACGGTATCGTGGTCATGTCGATAATACATAAGTCATATAACATTATTAAACAAAGGGGTGTCAACTGTCGCTAATAATTAGCTATTGAACTATTGAAGACTGTTGTGAGTGAGTAATGAAGTGTTATGTAAAGAAAATTATTCTAACTAATTAAAATTAAACTAATCAATGATAGTAAGTATGTAATGTATTAATTAATTAACATCTAATTAAAGAACCTGATAGATAGTGTCATAATAAAAGACATGAGAAGTAAGGACAAATAAAGTAAAGAAAGAGAAAAAAAATAAAATTTAAATTAGTTTAGTTATGTGTGTTTACAATTAATTATTAGTGTCGTGTAATTACAACATAATTAACTTAATGATATAATAAGAGAAAATAACATATTAATACATTTCATGTGAACATCTTAACTAAATGCATATAAAAGCTATCTCATTTATACATAAAATATTTAGAGTATTTGCTTGTGTGATTTTTTTTTTCTTTTTCATCATTTCTTTCTTTGACATATTTTCTTCTCTTTTTTTTCTCATTATTTTTAATCACACTTCAATTTTATTATACTCTTCATTAATTTAATAACTATTAAACTTAATGTCAGATGTGATGATCCATCCGTCGTTATGTCCCTTGCGAATCTATGGAAAGTTTCTTAGAAATTTAATACTGTTCAACTAAACTTCGTTCCTGATTGAATATAAACTTGATCGTTTTGAGTTAGTCAATTTCTGTAACCTAACGTTATATGTCCAGCTTGGATTCATATCGTATTCAAGACCATATCGTAATGAGTTAGAGAACGATTGGACACTAACCAAAGTCCAAACGTTAGAAAAGACCATCGAAATTTGTTTCTTGCTATCACGAATTTTCTTTTGGAAACAATATCTTGAATGATTGAATTCGAATTATTTGAAATGTTTTTCCATATAGAGGTGGTTCATATCAATTTTGTCGCAGGAATCAGTTAGAGTTCCAAAGTCGCTCTTGTTTAGCCGTTAATCTTTTAACTTGTAGACAATAATTATTCGACTTCCGTTGGGTGTCTTGAAAGTGCATCTGCCAGAATGTTTTCTTTTCCGGGTATAGCTTCGATGACAAAGTCATATGGCTGAAGTAGAATTGAAAACCTGGCAAGTTTGGGGCTTTTGTGGTTAGAGCGTCGTAATGAAGCAACCGCCTTCTGGTCGGTTTGAATGGTAAAAGGCGCTCCCAACAAGAATTTTTCCAACCTTGTGATTGCCCAAACAACTGCCAGCAACTCCTTGTCAACAGTGGAGTATTTCGTTTCAGGCGATTTCAGTTTTCTTGAAATATACATAGTCGGATGAAGTATATCGTTGTGATATTGAAGTAGGCAAGCTCCGATACCGTAATTACTGGCATCTGTTTGAAGAAAAAACTTTTTGTGAACATCTGGCAACCGTAAAATTGGTGGCCTAGAGAAGATTGTCAAAATGTTATTAAATGTTCTGTCACAGTCTGTTGTCCACGTAATTTTATTTGGTTTGTCTTTTTGCAATAATGAAGACAAGACAGCAGTGACTGAAGACAAATTGGGAACAAATCTGCTATAATACTGGACAAGACCCAGTAGACTTCGAACTTGTTTTTTATTTTGTGGGACTGTTAACTTTAAAATTTTTGATACATTGTGGGGAATGGTTTTGATACATCCAGACCCTATAATAATATGTCCAAGAAAAGTTATTTCGTGTAAAGCTATTTGCATTTTACATGGTCTAGCTGTTAAGTTGTTAGATCTTAAAATGTCTAATACTGAAGTTAATCCTAACATGTGTTCATCAAATGAAGGACTAAATAGACAAATATCATCAATATATGTGATAATGTCAGATCTATCCGCCAAAATTTTTCGCATCATGCGAATGAACGTGGCTGGTGCATTCATTAGCCCAAAAGGCATCACATTCCACTGGTAAAGACCTTGTGGAGTCGAGAATGCTGTATAGTATTTGGCTTGTTCTGTTAAGGGAATCTGCCAATATCCCTTGGTTAAATCGATTTTTGTAAAATATGTTGCTGTAGAAAGACGAGTAAGTAGATCGTCAATAAGAGGGTGAGGTTCACTGTCTGCGACCGTCTGTGCATTAAGTTTTCTGTAGTCAACGCAAAGACGTATATTATTGTCTTTTTTTCTAACGATAACTAACGGTGATGAAAACGGTGAGTTACTGTTTTCTATTATTCGTAATGCTAACATCTGATTAAGTTCCTGTGAAGTTTTATCTTGATAGTGAATAGGAACTGAATAAGGACGGAGTTTTATAGGTGTGTCGTCCTTCAGTATAATGTCATAAGAAATGACTGATTTACGACCCGGTATATCAGTCAAGACATCAGAATATCATAATATGTCTCTAAGATTTTACAAACTGTAGTATGTTCTTGAGATGTTAATGAAGAAGAAATAGTGACATCTCTCCATGATTCAGAAGATTGTAATTCAGGTATAGGAAATGACATTTGGATTTCAGGAAATGATGATTCCTCTTCCTGAATCACCGAAAGATTAGAATATTGGCAAGAACCAGTAGCTTGATTGTCTAAATCCTGAAAAATAGATTGTAGATGTTGAGGACGAGTGAAGAACTCTTTCAGCATGTTTATGTGGTAAATTTTTTTCTGACCTTTAATGTCCAGTATGTAGTCGACGTCAGAAATTCTGTCTACAACCTTATATGGACCGTTCCAAGTGATTATAGTCTATTGTCCTTTTTTGGGAGTAATACGAAAGCTTCGTCACCAGGACATAACTGGCGTAATCGTCTATTTTTATTTTGGAACTGTCTAGATTTATCTTTTGCTGCTTCTGAGGAAGCTGTTGCTCTTTGACAAGCATCTATGATTTGTCTATGTAAATTAATAACGTATTCATAAGATGACTGGGTTTCCTGAGTCATCTTAGAGTCGAGTAGTAAGTCTTTGATCAGTCCCATAGGACCTCTTGGTGGAGCACCAAACACTAACTCGAACGGAGAGAAACCGGTTTGTTCATTCGGAACCTCTCTGTATGCAAACAAAACTGCTGGGATAGCCCTGTCCCAGTCTTGAGGGTTATCAACTGTAACTTTATGCAATAACTGTTTAATGGTGCGGTTGAGTCTCTCAACTGCGCCATTACTCATGGGATGGTACACACTACTGAAGTTTCTCTCTATATTAAGAGTTCTCATAACCTCTTTCATTGCGTCAGACACAAATTGGGGCCCATGATCCGAAAGTAATTTACTTGGGAACCCAATTCTAGAAAATATTAGGAACAAAGCATCAGCTATGTCCGATGTGGTTATATTTTTAAGAGGTATGGCCTCTGGCCATCGTGTACATAAGTCGATACAAGTTAATATATATCTGTGACCTCTTGCAGTTGGTAGAAGTGGACCAATAATGTCCATTGCCATTTTATCAAAAGGCCGCACCGATATATCACATGCCTGAATGGGAGCATTATGGAACGCTCCACGAGACTTGACTTCCTGGCAAATTACACAGGAACGTACATATGATGATACGTCTCGTGATATTCCTGGCCAGAAAAAAGACGACAACACTCGAGACCGTGTGCGAGTGTAGCCCATATGACCCGCGCATTGGGAGTCATGTGCATGCCGTAATATGTATGTTCGTAAAGGAGATGGTACCATGACCTGTTGTTTCAATTTATCCTGGTCCATACAATTTCTAAGTAAGATACCGTTTTTAATAGTGAACCAATGCTTAATCTTATTGTTGACAGCAATGTCATCATACTTGTTTACCAATGTAAAAAATTTCTTTAAAGAATTATCTTCCCTTTGTTTGAGAGCAAACGAGTCTCTGTCAATTACCGATTTAGGTTCATTGTCAGTACAATCATCCACTTTGATACTTGGAGTATTCTCTTTTATTAATTCCTGAGCCTGAGCTCGTGTTGTTACCGCATTGGCCGTAGCCAAGTTTACTCTTTCCCATTCTGAGATTTCCTCAGGTGTGCAGTCCTTGCTGCCATGGATATGTCCTATTGTGAGATCAGCAATAGGACTCTGAAGTAAACATACTTTAACTTGACCTGAAAAAAATGGGGTGTTAATATCTATAATTGCCGTGGGATAATATTCAATGGTCCCACCAAAAGTTATACAACGTACAAACTCATTAGTAGCATAGCGAGGATGTACTAGTGATTGCCGGATGCCGATCGTGGTTGACCCGGAATCTCTTAACACTGAAATTATGTTTCCATTGAACAGTCCTTTATTAAAAATCAATGTCCCAGTTCCATCATTTGCAGTGAGACTAATTGCAGGAATAGTCTGTGTAATTCTCATAGGCAATTGGCTGGACTTCTGAAAAATAGCATGGCATTGTGGACAAACATTTGCCACATTATTATCAACAACACAACATGATGAAGATGAATGCGTTGGAATATCCCTATTATGAACAATTGGGGTTGCATTGTTAGTCAATGCTGCCCCTGCAGTATGATCAAATTTATTTTGATTTCTGGAGGTAGGACGTTGTCTGTTATGACTACCTGAATGATCATTATTATTATTATTACCTCTGCCATTAAAACTCTTATTTCTTAGTCTGTAATTGTTATTACTATTATTATGCCACTTGTTATTACTATTATTGGCTTACTTACTTACTTACTTAGTCGTTCCCCTTCTACCGTGAGGTGTAGAGGTCTGGAAGAGAGAGCGCCAGACTATTCTATCGGCTGTCTTCCTCCTGGCCTGGTTCCATTCTAGTCCTCAGTCCCTCAAAGATTGTCTAACGTTGTCCTCCCAGCGGACTCTGGGTCGTCCTCGGGGTCTGGATCCCTGGCTCTCTGTTTCCCATGCTTGTCGTGGTAGCCGATCTTCTCCCATTCTGCAGACATGGCCAAACCATCTTAGTTGGGACTGTTCTACTTGGGTCTGTAGGGGGTGGCATTTTAGGCCTTGACGTATCGTCTGGTTGCGTACCATGTCTCTTCTTGTTACTTCAACCACCTTCCTCAGATATCTCATTTCTGAGGTTTGGATCTGGCTTTTATGGGTTGTAGTCATTGCCCATGACTCGCATCCATATGTCAAGACTGGGACATAGGTGGAGCGGTATACAGCCATCTTCGTTTTCTTACCAACCTCTCTCTTGCTGAGGAATCCTCGATTTATGGCCTGAAAAAGTCTCCCAGCTGCTGCTTTTCGAGTGGCCAACTCTTCTTTGATGCCTCCCTTTCGGTCTATAATAGCTCCGAGGTATTTAAAGTGGTCGACCTGCTCCAGGACCTGTTCTCCCAGCTTAATCTGATGTCTTCTTTCTTCTCGTGATATCACCATGGATTTTGTTTTAGAGCTGCTTATGACCATCCCTCTCTTCTCCAGCTCTTCCTTCCAGACTTGCAGGTTGGATTGGAGATGTGCCTCTGATTTAGCAATCAGGGCAACATCATCAGCAAATGCCAGCTCTGAAATATAGACCTGTCTCATCTTCCAGTACCCCACTGAATACTTTCTTGTTCTCTCCTTACATGCCTTGATGACATCGTCCATAAGGAGTATGAAGAGGTAAGGTGATAGGATATCACCTTGTCTTACACCAGTGGTGGTCCTGAACTCTTTTGACTTATGGTTTGCTGTCCTCACATAATTTCTGCAAGACTTGTAGAAGCTCTGTATAGCATGAATCAGAGGTGCTGGAATATTCTTCCTTGCCAAACAGTCCCAAAGTTTGCTCCAAGGGACCCTGTCAAACGCCTTTTCCAGATCTATGAAACAAAGATGGATCTCACTCTTATACTCAAGGGCCTTTTCACTCAGCTGTCTGAGTGTGAAGATTAGGTCTTGAGTACTTCGGTTTGCTCGGAATCCGCACTGGACCTCATCCAATTGTGGCTCAGCTAGGCGTCGGAGTCTCTGCTCTAGGATTCTAGAGTAGATTTTTCCAGGGACACTGAGAAGGGATATGCCTCTATGGTTTCCACACTGTCGATTGTCACCCTTTTTGAAAATTGGTGTTATGATGGCAATCTCCCAATCCTTTGGTATGGTCTTGTTGCACCATGCTGCCTGTAGGGCCCTTAAGAGTAATAGGTCACCTGATGCTCCCATGTACTTAACCATTTCTGGTGTTATACCATCATGCCCTGCTGCTTTGCCCATCTTGATTTTCTCCAGTGCTGCCTTCAGTTCTTCCATCTTTAAGTCATCTTCATCACCATTGGTTTCCTCTTCTGTGCTAGTGGTTATCATTTCTGATGCTTGACCTTGCTCACCATCAAGGAGTTCTGAGAAATATTCTTTCCATCTTTCCATTACTTCCTTCGGGGCAGTAAGCAATTTGCCTTGCTTGTCCTTTATAAAATTTGAGAGGGCATTGTTTTTCCTTCCTCATGTTCTTTAGGGTCTTATAGAACAATTTCTGGTTTTCTTGTGCATCTTTTTCTAGCTTTTCTCCAAATTCTTCCCAGGACTTCTGTTTTGCTGCTAGCACTTTGTTCTTTGCTTCTGTTCTGAGTGTCACATATTCTCTATATTTTTCCATTTGTCCTGTTGTGTTTTTAGCTCCTAAGTATTGTTTCCATGCCATTTTCTTCTCTCTTATTTTCTCTTTGACTTCCTCTGTCCACCAAGGTGTCCTCTTTCTCTGGTTCCCAAGTCGGACTTCACCACATGCTTCTGCAGCAGCTGTCTTTATGATATCCTTGAATTTAATCCAGAGGGTTTCCAAGTCATCAGGTTGTTCTTCTGTGTTGCTCACCGCTGCAGCAATAAGCCCCTGATATCTGGTCTTAATTTCTGGCTCTCTCAGCTTGTAGGTCCTAATGCTCATTTCTCCTGCTCGTTTACTTGGTTTCTTGCGTGATGTTGGGCAGTACCTAGGCTGAGCAACTCTTTCAGTTGTTCGTTTGATTGTTAGCAGGTAGTGATCACTTCCAATCTCTGGCCCCCTCCAGACTCTTGCATCTCGGACATATTTGAATGAGCTTCTCCGAACAATGGCATAGTCGATCACTGACTTCTCATTCTTTGTTGGTTCACATCTAGTGTATGCATGTATGCGCTTATGGGGGAACTTTGTGTTTGTAATGATCAGATTCTGCTCACTGCAGAATCTAAGGAGTCGCTTTCCATTGTCATTGAGAGTATCTTCTCCATATCTTCCGATAACTCCACCCCATCTAGCATGGTCATTTCCAACTCTGGCATTAAAATCTCCGAGCATGATAACTTCATCTAGGCAGTCATCCACTGTCCTTTGAAGCAGCTCGAAGAATTCCTCCTTGACCTCTGCTCTCTCATCCTCATTTGGCCCATACACTATGACCAGGTTGACTATGGTTTCTCCTTCTTTTAGTTTCACAACCATAATGCGCTCTGAGACAAAGTTCCACCCCTTGATACTATCTTTTTGATTTTGGGCCACAATGCAACCCACACCCCCTTTAGCTCTTTCGGATATGGGTACACCACTGTAGAGCAGCGTGTTGCCATTGAGATCCATGACTCCTTGTCCTTTTTTCTTTGTTTCCGTTATAGCCAGGATTTCTAGTTTTGCTTTCCTCATCTCTTCCACCAGCTCCTCTTCCTTCCCATTTATACTTCTTGTGTTCCATGTTCCATAAGTCGTAGTCCGTAGTCCGTTCCAGTTCGTCGCCTTTAGAATCAGTCCGGTTTTCTCTCTTGTGTTACTCGTAATCGTGGTTTAAAGCAAACAGGTGATTGGCCTGTTGTGCCTTTGCATGGTGGAGGGGCTGCCTCCTTACGGCCTCCATGCAGGCCGCCCTCCTCCTTTTTCATCCGGGCTTGGGACCGGCATTGGCGGAGTTACTATTATTGGCATTACCATTAAATGATTTATTCCAATTTGATTTGTTTTGATAACTATTCTTATATCTAAATTGAGGTGACTGGTTTCTAAACTGTTGTCTACCCCGGTTAAAATTCCCATTATTGTAAGAATTATTTAGTCCTTGATAAACATTGTAATTATTTCTTCTATTTGAAAAATTTCTGTCAAGGCTCTGAGCTCTTGATCTTTCAAAACCATGATATGCCATATTGGAGGCAACTGGAAGTGGTTCCCTTACTTGTGTATTGGATATGTTAATACTGGGATGAGCAGTGCAGTAATTTATTGCCATTTTTTCTAGTTCCTCTAAAGTCGGAGGTTTACTTTCCTGTAAGAAAGAAAAGAATGGTGAACTTACAGAAGATAGGACCTTATCCCTAAGGATTAAGGTAGTAGACTACCTTGTAGGGTAAAAAACTCAAATTTTCCTTTCAGAATCAAACAACCATGGGTATAGTGTTAGTATGGACTTAACATTTTTGTCCACATAATGACCTAATTAATTATGCAAATTAGCTATCCAATATGGCCGCCGTTGTGAATAAATTATACATCTTTTTTAAAACATCATAACTATGTTATTTTTACAAGGATCTGACTGAAACTTGGCAAATTGAATTAGTATATATAGCTTGAGGTTTTGACCTAAAATAACAGATATTGACCGAAAGGTTGATTTGTAATGAATTTTCAAAATTTATATTTCTTGAATGTTTGATATTTGTGCCTCATTATATATGCATGATGGTCATAAAACTAAAATTTTGAATTCAATTGTATCCATTTTAGGTCATAATCTGTAAGATTATATGATAACCAACTGTGTTAATTTTCATGTCAATTGAATGTACAGATCCAGAGATATCTTGTTTCAAAGATCACCAATTATGCTAAAAAGACAATTCCGAGAAAACAAAGAAAAACAGAAAAAGAACTCACAAAATGAAGTTTAATGAGCTCCTGTTGAATAAAGGTCTCCTTCTACTGCAGCTGCAGTGTCTATGAATCCCATTTTCAGTACTCTCAGGGTCTTTCCATTGCAATGTCCTTACTTGCTGAATAGATCCTGTACAGCGTTCTCCTGTATGCTTTCTTTGCCATGCGTTGACTTGTGTTCATGTATATCGAAAAATTCTGCAATGCACTGTGGCCTTTCCCAATAGAACGCACAAATGCCACCATTCGCACATTTACTTCTTTGTTTGTGAGTAGCTGAAGATGAAACATCAGAAGTATTGAAATTGGCAGTCCATTCGCCACTGTTTGTGCGCTTGATACTGATTTCATGACAAAAGCCATTCCGAGTCTCTTCGACGATCTCACAGGTCAGTGAGTACTGATAACATTTGTCACATCTAAAGTTAGCGCATAAAAACCCAAACAGTAGTTTCACATCCATAAGGATAAACCCATTTCCTTTGTTGTCATTTTTAGCTTGTCCTTCACTTTCTTGGACCTTTATGACCTTTATTTTCTTTGCTGAGGAGCACAGAGGTTTTATAGCGTCACTATCGACAATAGGTGTCTCATTTTCAGGCAACGGTTTGTTGGTGTACACGCCTCCCAGTCTTTGTCTTATTTCTCATTGTGAACAAAAGAAGCTCTGCCAACTACTATTATACAGAATCAGTATAAAACTAGCAATAAATAGAGTTGATGTTGGTGAAAATGCACTATGCATGTAACAAATGTTGAAATTTACGATCAAAGCTTTCTAGACACACACTTTTGAAAAATTCACAAGAAATCATTGAGTGATTCCCCGTGGAAAAGTTATAAATATCTTTTTCCTGTTGCCTATGTATAATTATAATTTCGCAGTTTTACAATTACGCACCTTCTTGTTGGGTCATTATTCACATGGTAACCAACTATAAACATTGGTTGCTATGCAAATCACTCAAGGGGGCGTGTGTAGAAAAACACTGATTCCTATCAAACCAGAGTATCTCTAAGCTTCTATGAATTATTTTTAGTTCAAGAACATGTTGACGATGATTTAAAGCATGAAAATGAAAATTGTTGGATTTTTATTTTTTTTAAGCTTTTCTGGGTATACTTCTACCTTAAATCAACCAACTTGTCATAAGATTTTTCCACACCAGCAAGTTCGACCCATCTGTTGAATGTATTGCGTATATTCGCAACGAACCCTGTAAAGTCTTTATTTGATTCTGGCACGAGAGTTTTAAATTTAATCCTACATCCCTCCTCGTCCAAATAAAATCGACGTAGTAATAAAGCCTTAATGGCATCATAATCACCAGCTATTGTTGGATCAACATTCTGAGCTGCGCTTGCAGGTGCACCATCTAAAAATTCACTAAGTTTTAGTGCCCATGCAGTTTTATCTAATTTATTAACCTCACAAATCTTCTCAAAACGTAAAAGCCAGGCCGATAAATCATCAACATTCAATCTGAATGTCGGTAATTTGAAGTGATAATTGCTTCTAGTTTGGTTAGGTGCAGACATATTTTGGGAATTATCACTATGGCTAACAGTAGCATTTTGTGCCTGTAATTTCGCTGTTTCCAACCTGATAAGTGCCAACTCTTTTTCTTGTTGTCTTATAATTTCATCTTGCTTCCTTTTATTTTCCTCTATTTCTCTTATTCTGTTTTCTTTTTCAATCTCTTCCCTTTCCTGTTTTGCTATCCTTCTTGCTTCTTTGGCCTCACGTTCTTCTTCTGGACGCTTCAATTCAGCTTTTTGTTTTTCTAATCTGGCCTCATGTTCTTCTTCTTGACGCTTTAATTCAGCTTTCCTTTCAAGTTCCTCTGCCTTATATTTCGCAAGTTCCGCCACTGCGTATGCTTCTAGAGCTTCTCCTCTTTTTCCAAAATCTTTACCAATTTTAACAAAATGGTCTAACGTAAGCATTTTGTAATTTAATAATCTATTTATTTAATCAACTATCTGTATTAATCAACAATATATATTACCATCAATTACCTATGTGTGCCCAGTGGCCAATGTAGTATTATGAATAGATTAATGTACCAAGTATTATCCACTATGCCTATTATATTCAAGGCAAACCCTCACTTTATAAGTATTTATCCATATATAATGCTATCATGCCCTAGTCATGATGCATAAAATGCATAAGCAATCGTGAATTGGACTAATACTGCAAATTGTTGCAATTAATTTATCAAGTCCATTTTCTTTTTTTTTTGAAAATTAATCAAAATATTTATATTGTATTATTACCTAATTAATTTACACTATTATTATTACATACTCAATTTATAAGTTAATAAATACAAGACAATTAGTCAACTAAAATGTTACAAGACATTAGCACATCACAATTGACAAATGCAAACGGAAAAATGATTATATTGAAACAAGCAAAAATCGGAAGTAAATGTTAAGAAGAAAAACTAAATCTAGGTTACAACACATACACATTAAATGATGACGTCACAGGACTCATAACTGACAAATATTTTACAATTATAAAATAAATGACAGGCAGATTAGAATGAACGGGATAGTTTACGAACAAGTTACGAAATGAATAAAATGAAACTCAATACAGCAAAATTACTACAAATATAACGTTACTTTACAACTAAAACATCTAAGGTCGAATAACTTCAGAAGCAAACACAGTATGCTGCTGGTAGATCTCAGCAGATGTTTTGCTAATGGAATTACTCAACGAATCCCTATTAGAACGGTTTTTAGATCTACTGACCATCTGAAAAGAGGTATTAGTCGATCTAAAAACTCCCAATCCAACCGCCCGCTTATATAAATAACAAATAGACAATCAATGACAAACGAAACATAAAACAATTAATTGCAGATAACATGCCCGAATAAAATGAAGTGGACTACACCTAGTTTTGATGAACCGACAAAGGTTTCAACATTCACTTATCTTTTTGCGCCCAGTGATCTTCTTCAGTTAATGCCAGTATGCATCAACGGCCAACCAGGTACAGTGAGCTGAACTTCATCGTTTTGACGGGGTTTCCTCTTGATATTCTCCTTGCATCGATACTTGTAGCAGGACATTAGATTTGACTTTCGTAAAGCTGCCAACGGTTGTCATTGACTCGGTCGAAAAGGGTGATGACGTATATTTGACCTCTAGTCATGCGCAGTGTGTCATAAAGTCATGTGAACGTATTGTAAACGTAAACAATCGTGTTGCGAAGAAATTTGTCGCTAGATCTAACCTGATGAAGGAGAAGATTTTCGTATCCCCACAATGACATTGCAGAATTTTTCAAAACAACTGTAGGAGTTCGCCAGGGATGTATCCTGTCACCAGTGCTCTTTAACATTTATCTAGAACATATTATGCAGGAGGCTCTCTACGATTATAAATCAACCATATCGATTGGAGGCCGACCTCTGTGTAATCTACGTTTTGCTGATGATATTGATCTGATAGCTGGAACAGAATCAGAACTTCAAGACCTTACCTCTAGACTGGAGAAAGTAACAAGAACATATGGAATGGAAATTAATATAGAAAAAAGCAAGATATTGGTGAATAGCCATAAGAAACATGTTCCGACCAACATTACGTTAAATGGGCAAACGTTAGAAGAAGTTAACACCTTTAAATATCTCGGGTCCACTATATGTAGTGATGGAAGATCAAATAAAGAAATCAAGACAAGACTTGAGATGGCCTCAGCTGCCATGACAAGGTTGAATGTGATCTGGAAAAGTAACATCAGTTTTCCTGTGAAGATCAAATTATACAAATCACTTGTATTATCTATTCTCTTGTATGGGTGTGAGGGCTGGACACTCACTGCAGATACGGAGCGAAGGATTCAGGCTTTCGAGCATAAATGTTATAGAAGAATTTTGCGCATTTGCTATAAAGAGCACAAAACAAATGTCTATGTTAGAGAGAAGATAAACACCTATGCAGGCCATCAAGAACCACTTTTGTCAATAGTGAAACGTCGAAAGCTTGCCTGGTTTGGGCATGTAACTCGTCATGACTCCCTTTCGAAAACGATCCTCCAGGGAACAGTCAAAGGTAAACGGAGAAGAGGAAGGCAAAGAAAATCCTGGGCTGATAACATCAAAGAATGGGCAGGACACGGTTTCTCCACACTTGTACGCATTGCTGAGAATAGAGAGCAGTGGAGGACCCTGTCTGCTGATGCTTCCACCATGGCACCCCTACGACCCATGACGGGTTATGGGTTGAGATGAGATGACACTGGCCACCAGTTCTTTGATACAGACGATCCGGTTAGCATAGCATGTCTGTGATCAAAGTATCATGGAAGCTGCTTTAGACAGTGGAATATCGAATGAATAAATAATGTTCAAAATCGCTGTCCATGACTGGATTGTTCTGGTTCTCATTCATTGATTATTATCGTGCTGTAATTATTTGAAATGCGAATGTGTGAAAAGGATAACTAACAAGTGAATCGCTCAATGATCAACTTAATAAGTCCGCCTTGTTAGAGTCCACGAGAAAACAGTTTATTACGGAAGAACACACATATTTGACGACATCATTAATATAGTTCATGGTAAGCATATATGACAAATTGAATACTTGCAAACATCCTATTATGGGTCCATGTCGTACTTGAAAAACTGTCAAACGAACATCATGGCTATATACTCGCGCTGCTGGGTTTCAGACAACCGGTAGTGAGCGCATGTGTCGTGACGAGAATGAATCAACTACTTAATCATTTATCTCTTCATCAATTACAATGGACTTACCCGTGTCCGTACTTGACTAAAATATATATATGTGCAGTAGCATCATGCACAACCCTGGAAGGGTAACAAAATCCGTCTTCACTGCTTGGCGGTCAATACAAAAGGGGTACGGTAACCTAGTCACCAAGCGTGACCATATTGACGCTAACACATCATGACTTGACCGTGCATTTCGCGTTCATAACTCCGTAAAGTATAAAGATCAATTTATATTAATCCCATTGACCCTAAACATGCGCACTGCCAATTCTAGCAGACGCCATCAATAAAACTACCGTAACATCTACCATTTACTGTTTTAACTGGAAAAAAGTACTTATGGGAGTCTGACTGTGGTGATGACTTTGGATGGTTTTAATTCAAATAAATTAAATGTGCTGATTTATAATGGACAGTGTTACAAAAACAAAGAAAAAAGATGGACGAAAGGAAAAACCAAGAGAAAAGTGAATCAACAGTGCCTTGCATGCATTCAAAAGAAGAGTTTTCATCATTACACAGGTCACATGAGACACCCAAGAAGACAATTAGAAGTCTCATGAAGTGTAATGAAGAGCTAAAGGATCAACAAAAAAAAATAAAAAGAAGTTACTTATAAAATGTATACAATGCTGCACAAACAAACCTCCGCAAGGATTTCCTCTATGACCAGAAATGATGACCGATAATTTCTTATCCCGACATTGGACAGACCGTTGCCAGTTTTTTATTACATCTCTACTGGTGTCCTGGAAATGAAAGCAGCCTACCAATAACATTCATGATACTGTGGATTTTACCACTACGTTAAATAATTCTCCTAATAAGAAAATGAGAAATCAGAGGCACATCTCCAATCCAACCTGCAAGTCTGGCAGGAAGAGCTGGAGAAGAGAGGGATGGTCATAAGCAGCTCTAAAACAAAATCCATGGTGATATCACGAGAAGAAAGAAGACATCAGATTAAGCTGGGAGAACAGGTCCCAGAGCAGGTCGACCACTTTAAATATCTCGGAGCTATTATAGACCGAAAGGGAGGCATCAAAGAAGAGTTGGCCACTCGAAAAGCAGCAGCTGGGAGACTTTCAGGCCATAAATCGAGGATTCCTCAGCAAGAGAGAGGTTGGTAAGAAAACGAAGATGGCTGTATACCGCTTCACCTATGTCCCAGTCTTGACATATGGGCAATGACTACAACCCACAAAAGCCAGATCCAAACCTCAGAAATGAGGTATCTGAGGAAGGTGGTTGAAGTAACAAGAAGAGACATGGTCCGTAACCAGATGATACGTCAAGGCCTAAAATCCCACCCCCTGCAGACCCAAGTAGAACAGTCCCAACTAAGATGGTTTGGCCATGTCTGCAGAATGGGAGAAGATCGGCTACCACGACAAGCATGGGAAACAAAGAGCAAGTATCCAGACCCCCAGGACAACCCAGAGTCCGCTGGGAGGACAACATTAGACAATCTTTGAAGGACCGAGGACTAGAATGGAACCAGGCCAGGAGGAAGACAGCCGATAGGATAGTCTGGCGCTCTCTCTTCCAAACCTCTACACCTCACGGTAGAAGGGGAACGACTAAGTAAGTAAGTAAGAAAATGAGGGGGTCTGCACAAAGAATATTTCAATGATGTATATGAAACTAGGCAATGGGAGCAGCCATATTATGGCAAGAATAATACAATTCAAGCTACAAGAATGAAGTCTTTATCAATGACAGGATACATGAAAGCAGTGTAGAAAGTAAAGGGTATACTAAGCTAAATGTGCAAATTAAG
This sequence comes from Oreohelix idahoensis, assembly GCA_024509875.1. NCBI lineage: Eukaryota > Metazoa > Mollusca > Gastropoda > Stylommatophora > Oreohelicidae > Oreohelix > Oreohelix idahoensis. Next base: position 201,130 of record JAMPIV010005681.1, read on the forward strand.
GAGAGATCAATAAGCTAATTTTAATGCATAATTTAGGAAAGATAAATGCAGTGCTACTGACTCAAGTCAATGGACTCGAATGAGTTAGACTTGTCATCAAAATGACTTGACTCGGGATTCAACTTAAGAGATTGTGTTAGTGACTTGACTCTAGACTTTATGAATTTTGGTGAACCACCTTCACCGTCCTAATTCAAAACACATTCATATGGAGAAACCAAAAATTGTTTCATTTAAATCAACAAAATAAAATGAATGTTTTTTGATGAACTAAAAGTAGTCATTAAAAAAAAATTCTAAAACCCAATGACTACTATTTTTCATTATTATTTATAGCAACTGATGCGACTATTCAAATAAACGTGATTGTGACTATCATCATCAGCTGCCATCTCCACAATGAAGGTTGGCTGTAATGGATCTCCAACGTCTTCTGTCTCTTGTCTTGGTGGTGCACTCTGATACTCTTTCCTGTCCATCTCTTGATGTTATCTTCCCACTTATAACGCTGTCTTCCCCTTGCACATTTGCCTTCAACTCTCAGTTTTATTATGGTCTTCTGCAAGGTGTTATGCCTTTTTATGTGGCCAAAGTATTTTAGCTGCCTAACTTTGATCTCCCTCATTAGTTCTCTTTTCATACCTAGATTCTGTAGGACCTCATTATTTGTTTTCTTCTCTTTCCATGAGATGCTCCCCATTCTTCTATACATCCACTTCTCAAGAGTCTCAATTCATTCTTCCAATTACTTATTCATTGTTCATGTTTCTACACCATACAGTAGTGCAGACTATAAATAATATTTTATGATTCTCAGTTTTAATTTGTGAGTCAACTGTTTAGATGTCAGTATATGTTTCATGCTGTTGAGTGTAGCTTATGTAACCGGGGTGTGAGGTGGAGTGGACCGGTTAAGGCATCATTTAGGGTTTATGTATATTTGGGGTGTGAGTTTTTAGAGTTTTCATCTAACTGGCTTCAAGTCCGCCAGAGGTCTTGTTTAGCTCACTAAATATTGGGACGTCCAGGTTCTTCTTTTAGTTTAAATCCTTCGGTTGCAGATGTTGTGATTATTTAGGTAGAGTAAGGAGAAACATGTTTCCTTGTAATTCAATCAAACTTGTAAAGTCTTCAACAGCATGTACTTTTTCATGACCAATTTTAATATGTTTAAACAGCAACAGTTAAATTCATTTCCAACAAGAATTACATAAAGCGTATATACAGGATATTCATTTAACAGGTTTCGTCATGGCCTCAAACTTAGGCGCCATAGGTTTTCATTCAAAATTCAGCTATATATCTTTTATTTCCTCTTTTTCTTTCTTCTTATTCATCCTCAGTATTTGTGCTTCTGGTTCTCTCGTTGGGTTTCTATTTTATTTTATCCAGTTCCTTGCCAACCCTTTTGGTTACCATTATTACTGTCATTTTTTTCTCTTAGCATAAGCGATATAGTTCAGAACAATGGTATGGAAAATTTACATGATGTAAATACTCACAGTATCTGCACAGTTTTGAAATACACAATTTTCACTGAACTTCTCCGTTATAGAATCACAATTTTTGAAAACCTCAAATAAGAAAACTCGAGCTGGCAAAATGTAGGTCTTGCCCCATCGCTTTTCTGGTAGAAACTAAAACTAGCCTTTCTTTGCCCGGGTAAGGCTTGGCCGGCGTAGTTTGACTTTGAGCTCAATTATTGGTCCAAGGATATCACGTGTTGAAAGCGTGACATCTTGAACTGCATTATTTTACTAACGCTACGCTAACCTCATAACCTTAACTTTTTATTTCTTTTATATTTATTGTCTGTTTCCTACAAAATATCAGTCTATGTTATATTTTTGGGTTATAATTTTATACCTATAGTCTATTTTAGACAAAACAGCGGTATACACGCCCACATATAGATCCCAGGGCCCTGCAAATGTCTCCTGTAGGGAGACATTTGGGTACTATCAACATCTAAAGACCAATCCCCAAAGATTTCTGAGTCCCAAAAATTTTCAAAAAAAAAATTTTCAAAGTCCAAAAAAAATTCGAAAATATTTCACCTAAGTCCTAATCTTGTGCTCCTGTATATATATATATATATGACCATCATCCCTTGAGTAAACCTTATTAATGGACAATCATTTCAAAAATTTCTTAAGTCCTTATCATATCAGGATATATGATAACAAAATTTGATTTGGCAACCCTGAACTACAAAATTTTATAAACATCCATTCAATTCATAGAGTCGCCACTCAAAAATTTCAGGAGTGGGAACATTGTACCAACTGAACAATTATCAATGACAACTTACTATAAAACCACATCAAATTCTGTCTTCATAAACAATATAGTAAACAAAATTTTAACTAACTTGGTAAGGGGAGGAGAAAACTGTCAATGTCATATCCCTTTTTCTTTTTTCGACTCTTATATCAGAAGACTGAAAGTACTGCAAAAATGTCTATGTTCCTTTCAAGTGTCCATCGCTGCAGATAAAAATAGGTATGGTCCATATTCATAAAATCTCCTTGTTATCCTTAAGTGTCCATGACTGTAAAAATGTTCCATATTTCCTTCACAATATGCAATGTTTTGCTCCAAAATATATATATGTTACCTCCCTTAGTGGCGATCCATTGTATAAAATGCTAAGTCATTTACAAGTATTCATGGATATTTTCTCATTTCCATCTACCATCATATTATACATATAAAATATTTTCAAACTTTTCAACACAAAAATCTTCCTTTAGATACAAAGTAGTGATCATCATACTAATTCTCCAATATACATGTACAGAGTGAAAAATAAAAAAATTTTCAAAACATTGGAATTTCTTCATTGTTTCTTGTAGTACTTTAGTGCAAGTTCCTTATATTGGAATAACTGTCCTGGTATTCCAGACAATATGTGTCCATGTTAATTCGAGGTGTCCCTGTATCAAGCATGCAATCCTTTTTTTTTTCAACATCTATTTTATCATTTACTTGTATGGTGCTCCATCTATAGCAGTCGGGTCATTTGTGGTCCTCCTGTTATTATTTCCCGTCGGAGTCAATCATTGAGTGACATTTCCTATTATAGCGCAAGAACATATTTTTGTTTCCAAAACATTTATACAAACAACCATATTCTGCAATCAACATTTTAGTAACATTTATATGCCAACAACAATTTTATACAAATAACCACGTTCAATAATCAACATTTAGTAACTTACTTACTTACTTAGTCGTTCCCCTTCTACCGTGATGTGTAGAGGTTTGGAAGAGAGAGCGCCAGGCTATCCTATCGACTGTCTTCCTCCTGGCCTGGTTCCATTCTAGTCCTCGGTCCTTCAAAGATTGTCTAATGTTGTCCTCCCAGCGGACTCTGGGTCATCCTGGGGGTCTGGATCCTTTGCTCTTTGTTTCCCATGCTTGTCGTGGTAGCCGATCTTCTCCCATTCTGCAGACATGGCCAAACCATCTTAATTGGGACTGTTCTACTTGCGTCTGCAGGGGGTAGGATTTAAGGCCTTGACGTATCGTCTGGTTGCGTACCATGTCTCTTCTTGTTACTTCAACCACTTTCCTCAGATACCTCATTTCTGAGGTTTGGATCTGGCTTTTGTGGGTTGTAGTCATTGCCCATGACTCGCATCCATATGTCAAGACTGGGACATAGGTGGAGCGGTATACAGCCATCTTCGTTTTCTTACCAACCTCTCTCTTGCTGAGGAATCCTCGATTTATTGCCTAAAAAAGTCCCCAGCTGCTGCTTTTCGAGTGGCCAACTCTTCTTTGATGCCTCCCTTTCGGTCTATAATAGCTCTGAGGTATTTAAAGTGGTCGACCTGCTCCAGGACCTGTTCTCCCAGCTTAATCTGATGTCTTCTTTCTTCTCGTGATATCACCATGGATTTTGTTTTAGAGCTGCTTATGACCATCCCTCTCTTCTCCCGCTCTTCCTTCCAGACTTGCAGGTTGGATTGGAGATGTGCCTCTGATTTAGCAATCAGGGCAACATCATCAGCAAATGCCAGCTCCGAAATATAGACCTGTCTCATCTTCCAGTACCCCACTGAATACTTTCTTGTTCTCTCCTTACATGCCTTGATGATATCATCCATGAGGAGTATGAAAAGGTAAGGTGATAGGATATCCCCATGTCTTACACCAGTGGTGGTCCTGAACTCTTCTGACTTATGGTTTGCTGTCCTCACATAATTTCTGCAAGACTTGTAGAAGCTCTGTATAGCATGAATCAGAGGTGCTGGAATATTCTTCCTTGCCAAACAATCCCAAAGTTTGTTCCAGGGGACCCTGTCAAACGCCTTTTGCAGATCTATGAAACAAAGATGGATCTCACTCTTATACTCAAGGGCCTTTTCACTCAGCTGTCTGAGTGTGAAGATTAGGTCTTGAGTACTTCGGTTTGCTCGGAATCCGCACTGGACCTCATCCAATTGTGGCTCAGCTAGGCGTCGGAGTCTCTGCTCTAGGATTCTAGAGTAGATTTTACCAGGGACACTGAGGAGGGATATGCCTCTATGGTTTCCACACTGTCGATTGTCACCCTTTTTGAAAATTGGTGTTATGATGGCAATCTCCCAATCCTTTGGTATGGTCTTGTTGTACCACGCTGCCTGTAAAACCCTTAAGAGTAGTAGGTAACTATTTAGTAACTATAACACACAAAAAATTTTATTTTACATAATTACGCTTTTAACACCAGATCTGTCTTCGCAGGTCGAAGATTTTTCAGATCCTTTTTGGTGTTTTTAAAACATCTGGTGTTAGAACCAATGGGCAGTCTATGATTTTTAACTTCAAAAGATTCTCAGTCATTAACTATATGCTGTGGGTCATTTTGGGCGGGGGTATCATATGTCAATCTATCATGTGTCATCTGTGAATGATTATCATTATTATTTTCTTTTCATCTTATGTTTCCGCAACATAGTATCCTTGGTGGGGGTATCATATGTCATCCATCATATGTCATCTGTGAATGATCATCATATTTTTTCATCTTATGTTTCTGTAACATAGTATCCTTGGTGGGGGTATCATATGTCATCTATCATATGTCATCCATCATATGTCATCTGTGAATGATCATCATATTTTTTCATCTTATGTTTCTCTTTGAGGATTATTTCTATGGGGTCTTCTCCCATATATTTTCGCTGCGGACGGAGAAGGTTGTCTAAAGGAAAATTTGGTTCTCGTCCGTACAGCATGTAGAATGATGACATTCCTGTGGTATCATTTACATTCACACGTATGGCTTCAAGGGCTTGGTTGATATACAGGTCCCAGTATTGGTGATTACCTTTGATGTATTTGCTGATAATATCGTGAAGAGTGGCATGCATTCTTTCGTTTCTGCCATTCCTATTCTCTTCTTGATTTCTGTTTCACATCTACCATCTTCTGTTATTATTTGACCAAGATATGAGTAGCTCATGACTTGTTCCAGGATTTTCCCATTTATGCTTATCTTTAATGTGGGCTTATCATCTGTTTTGCTAATTATCATAGTTTTTGTTTTCTCAATATTAATATCCAATCCATATTCATGACTTATACTGTTCACTTGCTTCACTAGTTCTTGTAAATCCTGTTCACTTTCAGCTAACAATATGGTATCATCTGCATATCTAAGATTGTTTATTGACCTTCCACTGATATTCAGTCCGGGCATGTCCTTTATCTGTTTGAAAATTTTTTCAGTGTATAGATTAAATAGGCAGGGGGACAGCACACAACCTTGTCTGACACCTCTTTTTATGTCTATGTTTGGTGAATAATTCCTTCCAGATCTTACTGTAGCAGTTAGATCCCAATAAAGGTTACTGGGTATACTTATGTCTTTTCCATCAACACATATGTCTTCGAGGCATTCAATTACACTGACAAACAACATTTTTCTTTCTTATATAAGAATAAGTGTTCTTAGGTCAGTTTCTTGCGCTGATTTCAAATTTGAAATCCGTTTATCTCTATCACATCGGGTTCTTAAGATATTTGAGAATAAATATATTTTTGGGAAACCGTTATTTGCTCCGTTTCATTTTTACTATATAACTTATTAAAAATTAATAACATGCAAAATAATTCTACTTTTTGTACTGCTAAAAGATGCGTGACATATGTTACGCTATTTTTCAAATAGTTACTGTATTATGAAATAATTCTGAGCGAAATATGGCTTCTAGAAGTTGTAGAAATTCGGCTGATCTGTTCTGTTACGTGTGCAGATATTTTACCGATGGTGTTCACCAGAAAAACTTTACACCATTACTAAAGAAAGCATATGAACTTTATTTCGATTCGAAAGTTGATGATGCAAAAAAATCTTTGAAGCCAAATGCAGTTTGTTCGACTTGTGCAAATACATTGGCAGGTTGGTTACGAAAATCGCCGAAGCATAAGTCGATGCCTTTTGGAGTGCCAGTAATATAGCGTGAACCGACAAATCACGCTACTGATTGTTACTTCTGCTTGACAAATATCCATGGTTTCACTTTTAAAACTAGAAAGTCGGTGGTTTATCCAAATATTGAATCGGTTTCGAAACCAGTGCCTCATGATCCAATCACGTGTCCGATCCCAGTTCCACCAGAACAATATCCGTTGGATGTGAATGAACCATCAGAAAGTGATAGTTTACCTGCTTTAGAAACTAATTCTGACTCGGATTATATACCGGTGAATGATGGTGTTCACTTAATTAACCATTCAGAACTTTCAGATCTAATACGTGATCTCGCTCTTACCAAAGGACAAGTGGAATTACTCGGTTCGCGACTCAAAGAATGGAATCTTTTAGCGCCCAATACTCCGATATCTAAATTTCGTCATAGACACAGAGAACTTGTTCAATACTTTGAGATGGATGATGACATTTGCTATTGCAAAGATGTAAACGGTCTAATGGTACACCTCGGTCATGAGCACATAGTCAACGAATGGGGACTTTTCATCGACTCTTCCATTGACTAGTCTAAAAGCCGTGTTATTGCATAACGGAAATTTATTTTCATCAATTCCAATCGCCTACTCTGTTTATATGAAAGAAACTTATGACAATATGGCTATACTTTTGGCAAAAATAAAGTACAATGACTACCAATGGCGGATTTGTAGAGACCTAAAGGTCATTGCATATCTCACGGGCATGCAGACTGGGTATACTAAATTTTGTTGCTTCATATGTGAATGGGACAGCCGCAACAGACAGGAACATTATGCAAGAAAGGTGTGGCCTATCAGGGATCGTATGCAGCTCGGGCATAAAAATGTAATACACGAGCCATTAGTTAACAAAGACAGCATCATTTTACCACCGTTACATATAAAGTGTGGGCTCATGAAGAATTTCGTAAAAGCGTTAGATAAAATGAGCAAAGCTTTCACTTATCTTCGAGAAAAGTTTCCGCAAGTTAGCGATGCAAAGATTAAGGAAGGTATCTTTGTAGGACCTCAGATTAGGAAAGTTATTGCAGACAAACAATTCGAGAACTTGTTACATGGTAGTGAACTTCGCGCATGGATGGCATTCAAATCGATCGTCGATAACTTTCTGGGAAATCACAAATCTGTCGACTATGTGCATATTGTTAAACAGTGCATAGATGCATACAGAATTATGGGCTGTAACATGTCCCTCAAAATCCATTTGCTCGATTCGCATCTTGACTTTTTCCCTGCCAACCTTGGCGAAGTCAGCGATGAACATGGAGAACGATTCCATCAAGATATCGCCGTAATGGAGTCACGTTATCAAGGACGGTGGAGTGTGACCATGCTTGCTGATTATTGTTGGATGCTTCATCGCGATGTACCACATGCCATTCACCGACGAAAGTCGACTGCAAAGAAATTCAAGCCTACATAACTGTTATACTTCTTGTAAGAATGATGTTGTAATACTGTATGCGTTGTTAAAAAACTTCAACTGCGTATTTCTAGAGATCCCGAACTGATAGAGAAAAACGGTTTGCAGATTTAAAAACAGCGCATTAAAATTGACCAGAAAAACATAGAAATGTTATAGAAAGAAAAAAAATTTTTTTTTTTGTTAGCCAGTGTTATTTTCTCATGATGGACTCTGTCAAAAGCCTTTTTATAGTCAATGAAGCACATGTACATAATTTTTTGGATCTCTGTATATTTTTCTGCTAATATTCTTAGGCAAAATATTGCCTCTCTTGTTCCGCTGTCCTGTCTTCTTCTTCTTCTTTCGTTCGCTTGAAATATATTGTCTATATCTGCAATGTTGTTTCTTGTATAAACTTCACTGTCTTTTGTAGTTCATACAGAGGTCCATATAGTTTTGCTTCCAGTGTTGTTTCTCTGGGCCAGTGGGTTTGCCTCAATATATCATATTCGGGGCAATCTTGCAGTACGTGCTCCGCTGTCTGGGGTGCCTGTCCACATGTACACATGGCTGAATTGCCAATCTTGAATTTTGTATACATGTGGCTGCGGAGGCGGTTGTGTCCTGTTCTGAGGCGCAGAATGACTATTTGTTCTGATCTGTTCATAGCTTGGTAGTCATCCTGCGTTGATGTTGGTGGCTTTCTGATAGATTTGATCATCTTTTTCTTCTGATGGTACGTAACTGGTATATCCGGTTGTTCGTCTGCAGCACCTTCTTTAGCCAGTCCGTCTGCTCTCTCGTTTCCTGGTATTCCACAATGAGACGGTATCCACTGCATGGCGACCCTGCGCTGGTTGCACAGTTCAGAAAGTAGGGCCTGTATAACTGGCAATTTTCTGGACTGAAGTGCTTGGAGTGCTGATCTTGCATCTGTCAGGAATACTACAGGCTGTGGACCGAGATTGGTGTTCAGTAGTTTCTCAGTTGCCACCTTGATTGCCTGGACTTCTGCATCATAGTTGTTACAGAATTTCCCCGTTGGTACTCTGACCGTATCCCTAGTGTTGTTTGGGTATTCTATGTACACTCCTGCTCCTCCATTCTTTACTGCATTCTGTGCTGACCCATCCGTGTATACTCGGACCCAGAGGTCCTGTGGGTATTCATCATCCAGGAAACTGAGAGTGACTGTCCTACGTTGCACGCTGTTCTGTTCATCCCTGTCGAATATTCCTTTCACTTTTGTGTGGATGTGTACTGGTAGTCCATGCTCCTCTCTCCAAGGGGTTTGTTCTGGCACAGACTTTAGGGGGCTGTTAACTTCAGGCAGGTCTGAGGTTTGTCTACGAAATCGTTTGGCCTGGTGGATAAAGCTGCTTCTTTTCAGTCGCCCCATTGCTAGGTTTTGGAATCTGTCCTTCATTGGATGGCTCGGCATACAGAGGAACTTTTCTGCCTGTGTTAGCACTTTCGTGTCTCTGCGTTCTCTCAGTGCTTGTATCCTCCCCATTTTTTCCATCTCCACTATAGGCGTTGATTTCATTGCCCCCGTGATGACCCTAAGCGCCTGGTTTTGCACCTTATCTAGCTCTTGTAATGTGGTGTTTGATGCTGGACACCACGCAGCTGACCCATATTCCAGGTGTGGTCGTATGCCCTGCTGGTAAACTTTACTAAGTATTTTCCCGCTGGCTCCCCATGTGGTTCCACTTAGTTTTCTCAGGATGGCTAGCTTCCTCCTGGCCTTTGTTGCTGCCTTGTTGATGTGCTGCTTCCATGTCAGCCTATCATCGAATGTAACTCCGAGATAGGTGGGTTGTTTATCTTCTCTCAGGAGCTCTTCGTTTATCTTGATGACACCAGCTTTTTGTTTGGGAGAGAGGGTGAAGAGCGTAGTGCTGCACTTGTCTGTGTTGATGCTGACACACCATCTATTTGCCCATGAGGTTAAGGCATCTATAGCTCTTTGTAGCAGTTTGGTGGCCACTGTTGCATGCTCATCTGTGCACCATATTACCAGGTCATCAGCGTACATTGCCACTTTCATTCCATGTGGTAGTTCAGCAACCAGGTCGTTGATGTAGACTAGGAAAAGTGTGGGGGACAGAACCCCTCCCTGAGGGACGCCATGACGCAGTAGAATTTTCTTACTCTTGAGGCCATCTAGTTGTACTCGGGCTCTTCTGTTATGCAAGTATGCTTTCACCCATTTGTACATCTTACCATTCACTCTACAATTTCTCAGTTTCTTCAGAAGCCCTTCTTTCCAAACCTTGTCAAATGCTTTCCTTAGATCTATCCATGCTGCTAGTACCAGTTTCTTATCTTGGAACGCATCCTCAATCTCTTGGGAAAGGTAAGTTGCCTGATCTTCGGTGGAATAACACTGCCTAAAGCCCGCCTGCTGTGGTACAAGAAGGTTTTCACTTTCAAGGTACCACTGTAGCCTGAGGTTGATGATACGTTCCATTGTTTTGCAGAGGCAGCTTGTAAGGCTGATTGGTCTGTAGCTGGAGGCAGTGGAACTGTCTTTTCCTGGTTTTAGGAGTGGTATCATGATTGCTTCCCTCCAGGTCTGTGGAACTCTGCCTGAGTTCCAACAGATATTGAAGATCTGCAGCAGCTTTGTTTTTGCTGCGGTTCCCAAGTTCTTAATCATTTCATTGGACACTCCATCAACTCCTGGCGACTTTCTCATTTTCAATTTGGATATTGCAAGCTCCAGTTCTCTGAATGTGATTGGTGCCTCCATAACTTCAGGTATGGTTCCATCTCGTCCTGCGTGTTGTTTCTCACGAGTCTCCTGTTGCTTCTCTGGGCTAACTTCGATGTTGTTGTCTTTAGCAAAGGAGTCTGCAAAGTGATCAGCTGCCTGTTTTCCCATGAGGATGTTTCCATCTTTGTACAGAGCAATCCTTGAGTTTCTCCCTGTACCTTCATCGTTAAGTTGCTTTACCAGCTTCCACAGTTTCCTCGTATCTCTTTCAAAGTTCAAGGACTCTGTTTTCTCCTTCCAGCTTCTTCGCCTGGCCTGCAACTTGGCCCTTTGAAATTTGGCCTTAGCTTGCTGGTAGTTATTGTGGTGTTCTTGGCATGGACTGGTCTCTGCCTGCTTTCGAGATGTTTCCACGTCGTTGTGCAGCTGCTCTAGTTCACTATTCCAATATGGTTTGTAGTGCTTACGAGCCCCTCTAGGTATTGTTTCACGAGCAGCCTGTAATATGCATCTGCTGAATTCATCGACTAGCTTATTGATGTCTTTGTCTACAGTCAGATCTCTAGCCAGTATACTAGTACGGTGCTGGTACATTGTCCAGTCTGCCTTCTTGTAGTTCCACCTAGAGAGAGTGCTGCTCTCCTTGACAAGTTCATTTTCCACAATTAGGAAGACTGGCCGGTGGTCACTGCCTCCAAGTTGTTTCCCTACAATGCGTGTGGTGTTCCACTCCAAGCTGGGTGAGTGGAATGCCAGGTCTGGTGTAGAGGTGGTGTGCCATGATCTCGAGTAGAAGGTTGGTGGGTCGATTGGCTGATTAATCAGGATAAGCCCATTGTCATCCTGCCAGTTTTCAAGCTCCTCACCTCTCCTGTCCATGTGATCATAGCCCCAGCTCTGTGAGTGGCTGTTGAAGTCTCCGCATACAATCAGTCTTTCTTTTGCTGGAATTGTATCTAGTGCCAGTGGGCGGTCGCTCGGACAGTAGTAGTTGAGCAGGTGGAATTCTGAACTTTCTGTCCTGAGATGAAGCATCTGGTATTCCGCCCCCTCCATATATGTTTCAAGCTGACATGCACTGATGTTATTCCTCACGAGTGTCAGTATTCCACCTTTTCGCCTGTCTATTCGGTCAGATCGGTAGCACTGGTAGCCTCTGATTTTGAAGGCTATGTCTTTGTTGAGGTGGGTTTCTTGCAAGCAACATACATTTACTTGCTCTTCATTCAAGATATTTTCGAGCTCTAATTTTTTGCTGTAGCCGTCTTTTTTACTATTGACGCCTTCAGCATTCCAGTGCATTATTTTAAATGGTCTTTTCTTTGCTTGGCCAGTAGCTCTATTCTCATGCCTCCTGGCTCCACGGGGCAATTGAGAAGGACCCCCAGTAGTAGGGGTTGGGCCCTTCCGAGGCAGAGGGCCCGGCACTGCGCCTGCCTGGGTGTCCATCACAGGGCGAGTGCCATAACGTTTTGCAGATATAGGCATACTTCCCATAGCGCATGTGCGTGGCATCCTGATTGCTGTGGTGCGCCTCTTGGCTGGTTGCCTCCGTCTTCAGCACCTTGACTTGCTAGGGCAGACTGTGGTCTTGCTCGAGTCTAGGAGGGCCTGGCCAGTCTTGGTTTTTCAGCCGCTGATGGCTGTACTTGAGCCCCATCTCCACGTCAAGGAGCTGGCCTTGATGGGGGCTGTCCTGTCTAAAACCAAACTGCTCTTCTTGGATTTCGCTGTCTACCTTACTTTTTATTCTTTCCTGTATGATTTTGAGCAGTATTTTAATTGCATGACTCATCAGGCTGATTGTTCTGAAGTCTGAACATTCTGCTGCATTAGGTTTTTTGGGCAATGTTATAAAGACTGATGTCTTCATGTCATGTGGTATAAATATCCTGTATTGTATATCTCATTGCATAGATCTGTGATTGTATCTATACCAAAGCTGTCCAGGGCTTCTATCATTTCAATTTTTATGTTGTCCAGGCCTGCTGATTTTCCTTTTTGTATCATATGTATTGCATTCTCTACTGATCTGAGAATGTTTGGGCTTTCATTAGATCTGGTGATGGTTTTTTATCTCTGTTGTCCTCGAATAGTTCTTTTACCTACTCTGCCCATCTGTTTGATATGTCTTTCTCATCAAATAAGATTACACCATATTTGTTCTTGATACAGCCTCCTCCTTGGGCAAACAGCGACCTATTTGATAATTTCTTTATTTCTTCATGCATATCTCTTGTCATGTGCTTTGCTCCCATGTCTTCTATTTCATTGCAGCTGTTAGGGACTTTGACTTGTACTAAGAGACTTAAAACTTGATATGAGATTTGTTAAGAAAGACTTAGACAACTCTGGATACATGCATAAAATAAGGATAGATAAATATTTACCTGTCCTTAATTTACAGTTTGTGAATTAATATGTGAACCAAATTGAACTGAGAATCAAATTTACTGATAATATTAGTTAAATCTGAATAACTAGGTCTTCATCAAGAGTGTTCATTAGAAGTAAATGAATAGTCATATCTGATAAAAACTTCATGGTCATAATGAAGGCTGTGCTGTTTTTGTCTCATAATTATTACCTATTTTTCTGCATAACTGTAAGCAGTTCTCATCTAGTTAGGTTGAAAGCAGTTTAAAAAAAAATTAACATTAAACAGGCTGGGTTTTTATTGAATACTTCACGTGCTTAGGTAATAAGATGAAGCACAAATGGAAAGGGAAGGTCAATGAACACCCATATACAACACACAATGACAGAAATAAAAGATGAAGGATAGCAAGGAGAAAGATAAATAAAGTGATAGAAAGACTAGATAATAAGAACTATATGCTGACTGGCTATGTTCCCGAGGCAGCCATTATTGGCTGATTAAATAGCTTCCTACAACATTACTGAGACATACATACTGTGCTGGCATCATCAAATATGCTTATTTCTAGGGGTCCTTCATAACTCTGTTGATACACTGATGTGAGGCATTCATGTAGCCAATGAGAAGCATTATGTACTGGTATGATGACTGACTGAAAATTTAGGCAGATTGTAAGCATAATGTGGTTAAATTATAGGTATTTTGACATACATGTATGGCTTAAATCAGCTCATCATATAATTCATTCCATACTCTAATTCCACTTTCCCAAATGTCTTTGAATGACAGTTGTATAATTTGAATGCTATGAATTTGAGAGGAGGTGACCAACACAAAATCAATGCGGCTATATAAAATGTAAAATACACTTTTAAAATGAGTCAGTCAATCATAGGGTAAACAGAATTCTACATATGTAACTGTAGTTAAAAAAAAAAACTGTAGCCAGTAGCATAGGGTACTGTTTCTCCTTTAACATCAGTCAGTCATGTCAGTAATTGATTACAACAAGATCCAGGTATATGATGGCCCATGTAAACGTCTATTTGCAAGTAATCACAAAAAAATTCACCCACTACATGGGAACATTGCTGACATCAAAGCAGCGAGAATACAGAGAGGCTTGTCATGGATGGCAGAGGCACCATTTTGGCAGGTGACCAAAGTTGAAAGAAATATTCAAGGGGGAGGAGTGGAGTAAATTGGGTGAAAACTGAACAAACTACCAACAACTTATCATCGGCCTTGGCAGGGAGTGTAGATATTGGTGAAATGGTAAAGCAGAGCTGGAAATTAATCAACTGACAAATAATCATGCTGGGAGTGATTATATCATACTGTACACTGATGGGTCTATACTCTTTGGTGAGAAATCAGGATGGGGGATTCTCTGCTATAATAAAGGGCAGGGTCATTGCTGAAGAGAGTGGAGCTTACATGATAATAACCTCTTGCGTGAGAATGGAGCTACAGGTAGCTACTGTAGCCCTAAGGTAGCTGTCTGAAACTCCATTAACCAGGGCAGGTATTACATTGGACTCGCAGTGAATGCTTTGGAAGGTCCAAAATGGATGGCTACCACATGAACAGTGAACAAACATAGAGGCTTCAAACATTCAAGAACTAGTGTAGATCAACTGTCCTGGTAAGTGGCACAGCAAATGTTGAAGGGTATGAATGCTAACAGTTCCTGAAGCTCGTTGGTGTATGCAACACAGATGCATTCTCTCACACATCAATCTCTGCTTGTCTTGCGTTTGACTTTCTCTAGCAGGTGATCACAATTGTCTTTAATATTTCTCCCTTATCTACATCCTATGTCCCCGCTATGGGTGCTCTCAAAGCTAGTTTGTCAGCTCTCTCATTGCCACATACCCGTGCATGACCACAACAGTAGATCCACACCTGATCCTGAAGATTTAAGACTTCTATAGATAGTTTCCATTCATGCTGCAGCCATCCACGTTGGACCTTCTCAGGGCTGTAGTAGCTGCCTCTATCTCCATTCTCATGCTGGAGGTTGTTGTTACGTAAGCTCCACTTTCTTCAGTGAAAACTGTGCCCACGAGAAGCCCCATCCTTATTTATCACTAAGGATTACAGACCCATCAGTGTATACAATGGCATCATCATCATCCTCAGCAATGATCATTTATCAGCTGATTAATTTCCAGTTCTGCTTTCCTATTGCCCCAGGCTCTGTACTCCTCGCAAAGGCTGATGATGACTTGCTGATAGTTTGTCCAGTTCTCATGTGACTTACTCCACTCTTCCCCCTTGAATATATTTTCAATTATGGTCACCTGCCCAACTGTAGCCTATGCCTGTGTCATCTATGACATCCCTCTCTTTATTCTTGCTTTCTTGAAGTCAGCTATATTCACATGCAGGAGGTGTCTTCTATTAGTGGTTATCCGCAGGTAGGCTTTTGTCTGGGCCATTGCATAATGAATCTAATCGACAGCAGTCCCTGCATGCACCTCATCATCACAATGGGGGTATCTCACGTGCAGCCCAAAAATATACGCATACTTTCATTTTGAATGCGTTATAGCTGTTCACATTGTGTTACTGACAGCGTGAGTATTCCTAGCCCATACTTGAGAACGGATATGTCTAACTGATGATATACTCTGCTCCAGGTGTGCTGTGGCCATTGTTTTAAGGGCTGCCAGACATCACTTGCACTTCTGTATGATTAGCTCATCATGGTACTTGTATGATAACATGCAATCGAATGTTAATCTAAGATATTTCAGCTTGTCTTGCCTTTCAATTGTGTGCCTGTTGAGAGAATGTCTGGATGATCTCCTTTCACTATAGAGTTGTTCAAGGAGCACCACATAACGCAGGCCTTGATGGGATTGACCTTTGAGCCGGTTTCCTTGCACAATTTAGAAACCAATTGTAGTGTCTCATTTCTGTCTGTAATCCGTGGTGAGAAATCAGGGTGGGACTTCTCTTCTAGAGTATAGGACAGAATTGACACTGAACATAGCAGAGCTTACATGACAATAACCTCCAGCATGACAATGGAGGTACAGGCAGCTACTGCAGCATTAAGGTGGCTGTCTGAGACTTCATTAACAAGGGCAGTTATTGATTCAGACTCACAATCCATGCTTTGGAAGATCCAAAGTGGATGGCTTCAGCATGAATGGAAAACCTCCATAGAAGGCTCGAATCTTCAGGAACTAGTGTGGATCTACTGTCCTGGTCATGCAGGGCTACACGGCAATGAAAGAGCTGATAGATTAGCTTAAAGAGCACACACAGAAGGTGCATTGGATATGGATACGTGAGAGATACTGAGGGCAATTAATGATAGCCTATTAGAGAAGGACAGAGCAATCGATGAATCATCAAGGCTAAGATTGCTGGAATTTGGCATCAAATGTAAGACCAGCAAGGATAGACAAATGAGAGAATGCATCCGGCATGTATGCAACAACCCACAACAGGAACAATAAGAATTCATACCCTTCGACATTTGCTGAGGGAGACTGAGCACCTATGGGTTTGCCCAGAGTGCAGTGATGTTGATTCTGATCAACAATAACAATACCAGGTTTAGGAAGTAGCCTTATGTAACTATGAAGCCATTCTTCCAGCATCTCAGTATTCTGTATGCTAGTGTTGAAATCCCTCACCACATTCATAATGCCTGTGTCATTGAGTTGTTTTATGTGTTGGTATTGTGCACCATCAAGGCCCGAGGCAATGTTTCTATTGCTTTTTAAAGTTTACATATGTCTTCTTCAGATATGAGGTTGAAATAAATCTCACCTCTAATGTTGTCTTCCATGACACGGTTCTTAATCTCTTGATGGACAGCTTTATCACCTTTATCCATCTGAGTAATATACTGACTGAGTACTGCACATCCTTTTTCTTCATCAGACTTCAGGCTTATTCCTGCCAAGCTCAAAATATTAAGAATGGGCTGGCTTATATTTTTCCTATTCATTCTTCGATGTAAGGACCAGAATTTCAGCAGAGTTTTTTCCATGCCCACCTGTGACCTTGGCCTCCCTTGCAAAACTCTTGTACCTACTGATAGCTTCTCTGTTTTTTTCTCCATCTCTTCAACCCCTCCATCATTCGTTGTCCTTCTCTTTCATGCTTCTCTCCATTCCTTTGTTGCTCTTTCCTTTTCTATCCATGCCTTTTCCACAGTCTCATTCCACCAGGTATGTGTAGTGGTGGCACCACTGCCAATTCATAGTTATTTAAATGTTAAATAAAAATAGCTAATTTGAACTAAAGCACTGAGGGTTTTTCACAGTAAGTCCTTACACAAAGATACTGAGAACAATAAATAAAACATGTCAACCAAAGCAAGTAGGCTATTGGTAAGCATATAATGCTTAACCTAGTTTCTACTTGACTATAACTCTTTGACTCCAGACCAATGCTCTGAGCATTGCAAAATTCAACACGCCGTGCCAGAGCAACGCTCAGAGCGGGGTTTTTAGTTTATCGCGAATAAACCCTAAAAATCGACCGTTTAATGCAGTTCATATTTTAAAACTCGTAGAATGACTTCCGCTACTATTTAAACAACTAATTTGACTGTAGTTAAGCAGCCCATGTGCGTGTTTTGATGTTATTATCACAATTTTTGTGACGATTCGAGTGTTTGCGTTTTTCGTTGTTATTGCTAGAGAAATATGTCACGCTTTATATTTACATTTTCTAAGTCTCCTAAGCAAATAATTATGTCAAACTACTTAGAAACATTGCTGACATTGATGATGATTGTTTGGTAGTCACAGTTTGTTGTCAAAATACGGAATCTGTGCAGAAAAGCTAGACACACTAGATTTAGTTGATGAGTGGGCATAGTCATATTCTGGCCGATCAAAAAGCAACAAAACTAAACCTACCGTAACATCTAATCACTAGTTCTTGGTAGAAGATGAAGTTAGGGATACTATTAAAACATTAAACAAGAGTAAAAAAGTTTTTATAAGACGTTATTCTTCTTTATTTGTTTGAACATTACGTAATGCACGATTGCATAATTTATTTTGTTCTTACAAGGGACCACAGAAAAACTGGTGTGAATAACACTAAATGTACTAATTGTGGCCATAAGCATGTTTTTTTTCCTTTGTATATGGATTAACTTGACGTCAGAAGACTAAAAAGAAAGTTTTATTGTCTACAACAGTAATTTGTCTTTGGTAAGATCGTATTCTACAGTTAACTTTTTAGTGTTTTTCAATTTTTCATGCAAAATGTTTTAAGTATAACGAACATACTTGTGTTAATACTACCAAAGACGTTATATATTACAATTCTCTATCCATTTCCCTAGTTTGGTATATATGTTCACAGAAATGATTAACATAAAATTTACACTAAAAGTCAGTACACTTCACAGTTTAGAATTCTTCAAAAAATAATTATGGCACAGGGTGGAAAATAACTATGGAGTCAAAGAGTTAAGAAGATATAGAGTTTGATAAGGAATTAGAGACATGAAAATAAATTTAAAAAAACAAAGATCCCAAATGGCTAATGATGTCATAGTCGGTCACCAACTAATACTACAATGCAGGCACCTAATATCTAAATGAAGGAGACTATTAGGCTAATACTAATTTAGACAAAGATTGAAATTGTGTAATACATTAGGCTAATCAACGCAAAACATTAAACAAAGACACAATTAATAAAGCCAAGAAAAATTGGAAGTTGTATCCTGATGTCCTAACATATTAGAATATTCTATGAGAGTACATACGAAAAATGACTAGGGCACCAAAGAAAGAGGTAGGCCTCCCTGAAATAAAAGCACGGCATGAAAAATGTCTGTCGATTTGAATGTCTGCAAGAACGTCACGGAATCTCCCATACGGTAGGCCTAACTGTTGTTGATAAAATAACTAACTAGTTTCTCTTTCTGAATGTTACCCGTTATTAATGACCAGCATATCTGTTTTGCCAAGGGAATGCAGCACTAACTGATTTTAATAACCTTACCACTACTGGTTGTGTCATATTGGCTCGACATCAATAAGGATTAAAGTGAGTATTCGACATCGTTTCGTTAACCATGTGCCATGCATACTTTTTATATCACTTTTAAAGCTCTTGCTTTTACAGCTGTTGGAAGGACTATCCACTTAATATGCAGAATGACTATAAGAAAATAATAAAGAGCATTTCTTACTAAAATGTGAGAAGTATCAACAATTGAGAATGTTAATGTTAGATTATTTCGAGACATGCGGCTCACCCATAACTGTAGAACATGTTTTTTTTTTTATAAAGTATCCCGTTCAACCCTTGATGGGGTATAATTAGGACATATGGTGTACTAATTCAAGAAAATAAAGTCAGATTTCCAATATTCAAATATAGTACCTTCTTCCCCAATCCACGCAGTCCAGATAGAGTAAATCAAAACTAAATGTGTGTGAATGTTTTTGTGTTTGACCTCCCCTTTCCAAGAAACAAACAAACAATATTAAAAAAAAGCTAACGAATTTAAAAAAAAACTAAAATGAAGTCCTCTCATAGCTGCCCTGTTGTTAACAAGATGAAAAGGTGCGAGAAAGCCCGAGGGTGTCCGAGATTACATCAAATCCACCGATTCTTTTATTTTAAGCAATGAAGAAAAGTATCCCGTTCAACCTGTTATGGGTTATAATTAGGATATATATTGTTTTCAATTCCAAATAATATGAACAACTGCCGATATGAGAAAGTGGCATCACATTTGTCAAATCATT
The DNA here is from genome assembly GCA_024509875.1 of Oreohelix idahoensis. Classification (NCBI taxonomy): domain Eukaryota; kingdom Metazoa; phylum Mollusca; class Gastropoda; order Stylommatophora; family Oreohelicidae; genus Oreohelix; species Oreohelix idahoensis. Next base: position 220,836 of record JAMPIV010005681.1, read on the forward strand.
GTAAATAGGGAAAATCACAATTACTAATTATGCTTGTATGTTAAAAGAAAAAAATACAACAACAACACGAACAAAATCATGCAGAAACTCTGAACAAGAATAATATTAAGGTGGAGGAGGTGTAAAGGCCTGATGGTTCTAGTTATATAACTGACTAACATATATTTAATTGACTTTCACCTGTTAAAAGTTATATGCATTGTAAAAACAGCATCAGACCTTCACATTCCCAACTACTATATATTAACCTTTGTTCGTGTTAAATATTGTTTGACTATATTATGCAGTTCCCTAGGTCTGTCTGTTCTTAACACTTCTTCTATACTTATAGGTAAGTTTGATGCCTGCAAATAATCTAATATTGGTATTCTCATTTGTTCATACCTCTTACATTTTAACAAGAAATGTTCTATATTATTGTCTTGAAGACAACCTGTACAGTAAGGTTCGTCTATTCTGAAATAGCCTTTTCCCAGCTGTAGTCTGAGAAGTTTCTTATTACTGGGAATTTTAAATTCCCTAGATATCTGACATTTTCTTGTTGAAGCCTTGAACGTCTTATATGCATGTCTTCCTTTCAGATTTTTATCCCACTCTGCTTTCCATTCATCTGTTATTTAATCTTTAAGTAAGCTCTTAATCTCTGATTAATCCCTACAATTATTAGATTTTTATCAGATCTACCTTTCTTGGCTTCTTTATCTGCCTTTTCATTTCCCTCTATGGCTCTATGCCAACATGTGAAGGTATCCAAGCAATTAAGACTGAACATCCTCTGGAATATAAGTATGTAGTAGCCAGAAATATCTCCTCTGCTATATCAGGTCTACTACATTCTTGTAAGTTTCTAAGTGCTTGAATTGTTGAAAGATGAGTCAGTTAAAACTGTTAGTTTCTTGGGAGGGTTATTAGAGAATATTTCTAGTGCTTTTAGTATTGCCACCATCTCTGCAGTGAAAATGGATGTATTTTCCGTGATACTATATTCTTTTGCCATTTTCCATAATGGAATATATATTCCTATCCCCAATTTGCTATCCTCTCCCTTGGATCAATCTGTGTATACAGTAATGCTGTCTTTTGATAGTTGTATATATTTATTGATCGTGTTTTTAATATTTTCTATATTATTTGTTTTCTTAAGTATTTCTGCTAGGTGGTAGTCCGTGTCTGGTTTCTTGATCTCCCAGGGCGGAATCACTGGCTTGTATTCACAACTGTTATTAATTGATGTAATTAAAGTACCCAGATGGACAATTTCCTCCATACACTTCCATCCTGTAGGGTATCTAGTGGTATTCATTGGATTGGCCTGAGTTGTTAGTTGGCATCTGGTAAAAGCTGTATGTGCCGGGTGAGACTTATCTAACATAACTTTGTTCATGTCATTTAGTCTTAACTTCTTTCTCCATAATTCTAAGGGTAGAATTCCTAAAGCCACCTCTATAGCTCCCATTGATGTTGATTTGATTGCACCGGCTATTGTACATAAAGCCTGGTGCTGAATTATGTCTAATTTAATCTTGTTACTGTGTGCAGCAGAGTCATATATTATACTTCCATAATCTATTTTTCCTGTAATAAAAGATTTATAAAAAGTGAGTATTGTCTTAGTGCTTGCACCCCATCCATTACCTTTCAAATATCTTAATAAGTTAGTAAATC